>JARQOC010000004.1:455374842-455442186 GCA_033576535.1 Allobates femoralis
AAGAAGACCAAGAGTCACCTCTGCTGTGGAGGATAAGTTCATCCGAGTCACCAGCCTCAGAAATCGCAGGTTAACAGCAGCTCAGATTAGAGACCAGATCAATGCCACACAGAGTTCTTGCAGCAGACACATCTCTACAACAACTGTTAAGAGGAGACTTTGTGCAGCAGGCCTTCATGTTAAAATAGCTGCTAGGAAACCACTGCTAAGGACAGGCAACAAGCAGAAGAGACTTGTTTGGGCTAAAGAACACAAGGAATGGACATTAGACCAGTAGAAATCTGTGTTTTGGTCTGATGAGTCCAAATTTGAGATCTTTGGTTCCAATCTCTGTGTCTTTGTGCGATGCAGAAAAGGTGAACGGATGGACTCTACATGCCTGGTTCCCACCGTGAAGCATGGAGGAAGAGGTGTGATGGTGATGGGGTGCTTTGCTGGTGACACTGTTGGGGATTTATTCAAAATCGAAGGCATACTGAACCAGCATGGCTACCACCGTATCTTGCAGCGGCATGCTATTCCATCTGGTTTGCTTTTTGTTGGAACATCATCTATTATTCAATAGGACAATGACCCCAAACACACCTCCAGGCTGTGTAAGGGCTATTTGACCAAGAAGGAGAGTGATGGGGTGCTGTTGCCAGATGGTCACCACAGTCACCAGACCTGATCCCAATCGAGATGGTTTGGGGTGAGCTGGACCGCAGAATGAAGGTAAAAGGGCCAACAAGTGCTAAGCATCTCTGGGAACTCCTTCAAGACTGTTGGAAGACCTCTTCAGTTGGACCCTTTTTTTCTTCATTTTTTTTCTTCATTTCTTTTTCTTCATTCATTATGTGTGGAGCAAGCTAGTTCCACTGCTGGACTTGCACTCTTGCCTCCCTACCATAGGGTCCAACTGAAGAGGTATGTCTCCTGCTACTGCCCATTGTAACAGAGACCCCTAGGGTACGAGAGAGGCTTATAGTGTAGACAGGGACCCTTCAGAATTATGGTCACTGAGAAGTGGTTGAAGGGCAGGCATATATTGGCCAATACATGCGCTAATAACAATAAAAGCATAGTTCTTATTTCTTCTCAAAAAATATCTAGTCACACCTACAAACTGCATGTGTTGGCTTAACCAGAGTGCTGCTATTAATTTGATATATATATATATATATATATATATATATATATAATGTAGAGATGTTATTTTATTTATTAAAAAAAGCACGCTACAGATATCATCCAAGTTGTCTTCCTTATGAGGAGGTGGTACTGCCCTTAAGCAGTTCTGAGGAAGGCCAGGGTCACATCTACGTTTTTTTTTTAGAATCCTGATCCGGTTTTGAGCTTTCAAAAAGCTCAAAACCGGACAAGGAAACGCTCCTCATAGGAGCCAATGCTAAACACTGGATGGCTTCACAAGCCATCCGGTGTCCGTCTCCGGCACTGCAGCCTACGTTAAAAATCATGCAGGCTGCAGTTTTCGGAGCGGTTCTATGATCCGCTCTGCAGTAACTGGATGGCTCAGGATGTGTAATCCTGAGCAATCCGGCAACTGCATAGTTTGCTGATCCCGGCTATTGCTGGCATGAGCAAACTGTTCTTTCTCTTCTAAAGATTGTAATTTAATAAATAAAAGAATGGTTGGGGTCTCCAGGGGGGCTTAGTCCCCCCTAGAGACCGGACGCCCACTCAGGTGGGCTACACCTACAATGCCCCCATGCCACGGGCTCCTCCGAGCTCCGTGCATGTTCCCCAACCTCCCCCCCCCCGTATCTCTATAGAGGGGTGCCTGCACCCCTCTGTTATAAGTATCCCTAATTATGGCATAAACTAAGTTATTACAGTACAAATATAGTTGCATAGTTACGTGCTTCTTCATGATCTTTCAATATCCCTCCATGGGCGGGACTGTGTGCTTCTGCCTCCACCCACGAAATCATGATGCCCGCCCCCTGTGGCCTTCACCCTGTGTTTTCAGGGCGGCCGCGTCATGAAAGGGGCAAGCTATCGGGATGACGCGAACTTAAGCCCCCCCTAGAGACCTCAACCATTCTTTTATTTATTAAATTACAATCTTCAAAAATCTTCAAAAATCAAAAATACCTTCCCATCTTAAACCGGGACTAAAAACTCTCACAAATCCTGCCTAGTTCACAAGTCTGATGAAGGCTGGGGTCACATTTGGAAGGCACAATCTGGTAGCCGCATCCATTACCGGATCCGGTATTACCATGTGCCGTCACATTTGGCATCACATTGCAGATCTGGATCCAGTAATGGATCCAGATCTACAATGAGAAAACATTGTGGCATCAAAAAACAGATACGGTACCGCAAGGTACATTCATGTACCTTGCGGTACCAGATCCGGTTGCCATAGGTGGCCATTATAAAAAAAACTGTAACCAGTTTTTCAACCGCTCCGAAAAATGCAGCCTGCATGATTGATACTGCAGGCTGCAAAACCAGATTTGTTAACCGGATTGCATTAGGTGCATTCCGGTTTTTCTATTGCAGCCTATGGCTGCGGATCCAGATCCGGTTTTGAGCATTTTTAATGGTCAAATCCGGATCCAGATTTGAAAAAAGAGGAAGAAATTCCAGCAAGACGGTTCCAGTATTTTTCTTCTTTTATTAAATGATAAATAACATCCATATGGATGTTATTTATCATTTAATAAAAGTAGAAAAATACTGGAACCGTCTTGCTGGAATTTCTTCCTCTAATTGCACCAGCCCACAACCAGGGTGTTGTCCTTGCAGGCCTGGAACCAGTGAAAGCAGATCCTTACTAACGGTGAGCTGTTCCCCCTCCTATTCCCACTTTCATCACAGATTTCAAAAAGACAACCACAAATGGGACCCTTGCCTTAGTGCCTGGAGGGCACCAACCCTGGGGTCTATGCTTTCTCCTAGCCTCTTCCTCACCTCTACACCTAGGGACAACAGAACCTGGTTGACCCTGAAAGGCTTTTAAAGATGTGGTCATACCAGGTGTACTGCATGCTTCCACATAAAAAGGAGTGATACTTTCATGTCATACTGCAATGGACGTACTCATAGGATTAAATCTTATAACAATGGCTGTACGACCAATGTTGTTGATAGAATGCACATCCTGTAACATACAATACGTGGGATGCACGACAGGTGAATTAAAGAGGAGGATATGGAGGCACATTTCTGACGCTAGCAGCCGTACGGCGCTGAATATTTCAGCAGTCTCCAGGCATTTTTCCTTACAACACAGGGGTAACACCGCTTCTCTGAATTCCAGGGAATAGAGAAAGTGGCAACTCCACACAGGGGCGGGGACACAAAGCGCCTCTTATTACATAAGGAATCTTTCTGAATGTTTTGCCTGGGAACAAGGACTCCTAATGGCTTGAATGTTGCAATATTGACTCCATGTTTTTGTATGACATTATTTATGTATGTTATTATTGTGTGTTGGAAAATTTTTTCCTGTTTTTAATTCTTGCTGTAATGTCATTGTTTTTCACTTTGTCAAATTAACACAGCTGTGTGGGAAGTGAGGAGGCGTGTATTTAACAGCGGCTCCCTCCCACTCAGTCTAGCCATGATTAAGACCTACTGTCGAAACATGGCGGCTTAACCATGGTATACCTACCTGCTGGATGGAAGTTTTATACCTATCAATAAAATCTGCACCAGAAATACCCTGCTGGAAATCTCTTTATTCACATTCTAAAAAATCAAAAGGTTTCTATTTGACAGAACCCTTTATTTGAACACCACCATGAAAACACTGCATTCACAAGTAATTTAATTTGCAAAATATACTAATATTTCTGGCAGCAAAATAACTGCTAGTTTGGCTCAAAGTAAAATATGCTAATATTATTTTTAGATTAGAAGAAAGGATAGAACTACTAATGAAGTAAAAACAGTCTTGATAAATAAATGATGGCTGAGATAAGGTTAGCAAGTACAGAGCTGGACAGCCGAGTGGTCAGAACGACCTTCAAATATTACTGTATGGAGAGGCATAAAATGATGGACCATTAAGTAGAGTTCAGTCTTTGCAGCTTCAAGTGCCTTCAATTTGTTAGCCATAACTGTAATCCCGAGCTGTGTCATGCACATTCCTGGTACATAGTCTATGTAGGAAGGATGGTGGAAACAGAATATAAGGTTGTCAAGGTTACTGTTGTCTGCAGAGACAGAGAAGTATGGCTTTTTCTGTAGAAGTAAACAATATAATCCTTTGAGATAAAGGTTGCTTTAGTTAACATATCATTAACCTTTGTTTTTTATAGCACCAACAGTCCTCTAAAATAGTAAATGTGCGGCAATGGGTGTCAGGTAAAATATTGCTATTTAAAAATTCAGCTCAATCTACTAGATTCTACCCTTTTCTGGTATTTGAGGACTGGAAATGTTAAAATGGTGGACGTGATTGCACTAGGGATGGGCGAATCTACTCGCTAGGACTCGTTACTCGGCGAGTAGTAAGGGACTCGCAGGACTCGGTACTCTGCGAGTTTCCCAGTGATGACTCGCACGAGTCCAATGCAAATCAATATCAATCCTAGTTTTGTCTGAAACGCTGACAACACTAGGATTGCCATTGTTTGCATTGGACTCGTGCGAGTCATCACTGGCTACTGTGCCAGTGATAGCAGGGAAACTCGCAGATAACTGCTGTTTCTTTGCGAGCCGAGTCCAGCTGTCTTCTCTGTGCAGCTCCAGGGTCCTAGAACCTGCCTGCTCACAGACATTATGTAGCAGTGCTGAGATTGTTCTCAGTCTGCTCATTCCCTGTGCATGTAGCAGAGAGGACATCGCGTTTTGGACTACGTCGGACGGAAGAGGATTTTTTTAATTAAAGATGGAGTCCCTAATGGCTTTTTTTTTTATTTCAAATAAAAAATTTTCTCTGTGTTTTTTTAAACCCTTTATTGGAGATTCTTATTGGCCGGGTCAAACGTGGCCTGACATTAAGAATCTCGGGCTTAATACCAGCTTGTATAACAAAGCTGGTATTAACCCCTTTATTACCCAGCGTGCTACCGCCACCAGGGCCGCTGGAAGAGCGGGGTTCAGCGCCAGAGGATGGCGCTTCAATGAACGCGCCATCTTCTGGGGCGGCTGCGGGCTGCAATTTGCAGCGGGGGGTGCCCAGAAAGCTTGGGCATCCCTGCGCTGCGGATTCCAGCCCTCAGCTGCTTAGCTGTACCTGGCTAGACATAGAAATTGCGCGGAGCCCCACGCATTTTTTTAAAATTATTTAATGAATTTCAGAGTCAGAGTCTCAGAGTCAGAATCTCAGAATTTCATGAAATAATTTAAAAAAAATGCGTGGGGCTCCGCGCAATTTCTATGTCTAGCCAGGTACAGCTAAGCAGCTGGGGGCTGGAATCCGCAGCGCAGGGATGCCCAAGCTTTCTGGGCACCCCCCGCTGCAAATTGCAGCCCGCAGCCGCCCCAGAAGATGGCGCGTTCATTGAAGCGCCATCCTCTGACGCTGAACCCCGCTCTTCCAGCGGCCCTGGTAGCGGTGGCACGCTGGGTAATGAAGGGGTTAGGGCCAGCTTTGTATTATCAGCTGGCCCTAAGCCCGAAATTTATGGTGGTCACGCCAATATTAGACATGACCGCCATGAATTTCTATTAAATTGTTTTAAAAAAAACACAACACAAAGAAAATTTTTTATTAGAAATAAAAAAAAAAGCCATTAGGGACTCCATCTTTAATTAAAAAAATCCTCTTCCGTCCGACGCAGTCCAAAACGCGATGTCCTCTCTGCTACATCCCCTGTGCATATATATAGATCTCTATGCACAGGGAATAAGCAGACTGAGAACAATCTCAGCTCTGCTACATCATCTCTGTGCACAGACATTCATGTCTGTACACAGGGAATAAGCAGACTGAGAACAATCTCAGCTCTGCTACATCATCTCTGTGCACAGACATTCATGTCTGTACACAGGGAATGAGCAGACTGAGAACAATCTCAGCTCTGCTACATCAGGCAGCAGGCGGGCTCTAGGACCCTGGAGCTGGCAGCCAGCACAGAGGAGACAGGACTCTTATCTGTGCGAGTCAGCGATTACTTACAAAGTAAACGAGCAATGCAAATAAATGACAAAACTAGGATTGCTTCAGGCTGAAGCTTCCGAGACACATCTGTGATTTGTAAATCTCACACTACTCGCTATTACTCGCTTCCCCATTCATTAACATTGGACTCGCTAGACTCGCAACGAGTAGCGAGTCCTGGGCTCGGACTCGCTAGAGTCAAGCGATTCCGAGTAATTTAGGATTCGCCCATCACTAGATTGCACCCATCTTCCTTTACTGAGTATGCTGTTCTGAATTATATTTTTAGTTATAGAACAATATTTAATACAGTATAGACAGTAACTTTGGGTATATTTATTTAGAAGATAAGATGTAAGCCCCCATAAACATTGAACGATAGTTTAGTCAACAGTCATCTGTCCAAAATACTCTTTATACGGGAATACTTGGCTAAGCTAAGCGCTCTTATGTTTGTTATGAGAAAGCCACAGCCAGGCTTTTTGTAGATAGAAGAAAAACAAAACAAGGAGCGCACCATGAGAAGGAGTTGAGGTTAAGATTAAAGTTGCCACAAGTGTGGCTACTCACCAAACAGGTTTTGCAACCTTGCACACCCCCGACTAAAGCAGTTAGAGGAAAGCCGGTGTAGAGGGAACACTTCGGGATGCGAAGGCCCGGAGATCCTCCCAGCGGCAGTCACGGGACCCGGCCATGTAAACAGAATGGGCATTTCCTATTGATGTCATGTCAGGTACTGGACTCCAGATTTGGAACGGTGCCATCAAGTAGCTCCCACCGCTCACCCACACAGAGGGATCCATATGTGAAACAAGAAAAAATTTGTGCGGTGTTTCTTGGAGCGCTAAGGCACACAAGGGGCAAAGATTAGAATGTTTAAGCACAAACCTTTATTAAAGTCTCAATATTCGCCACAGCATGCTTCAATAGCCAACTGCTATCTTCGTCAGGTGGTGTAACTACCTGAGGAAGATAACAGTTGGTTATTGAAACATGTTGTGGCGTATACTGAACCTTTAATAAAGGTTTATGCTTAAACACTCTAATCTTTGCCCCTTGTGTGCCTTAGTGCTCCAAGAAACACCGCACAATTGTTTTCATTTCACAGGAATTTTCTAGAGGCTTATGTCCTCGAGAACAAAAAGATCAGCTGCTGCACATTCAATGAGCTATATTCTTCTATTCACTAGTATCATCTATCAGAGAAGTTAGAGATGTAGGTAGGTACGGCACAAGAAGGATCACCAAATCCCACGCTTATATAATCAATGCAAAGGGAAGGAAAAGATAGCGTGTAGAATGGACAGGGATCAAGCCAATTAATATATCTCAATAAATTTTATTATCCATAGAAAAAAACAGTACACACATGTGCAATGACAAACATTTAAAAACAATTAAAAGAGCAGACAAGCTGCTAACATCAAGACTGGCTGCAATGAACAGGATGCACTAAATGACATAATGAACAGTGGAATCACAGAGAAAAAAAAAAAAAAAAAAAAAAAAAAAAAAAAAAAAATTTTTCTATCAAATCTGTTTCCAGAGCAGACATATAATCAATAATCAATAGCACTGATAGACAGGCCTGTATCTGGATTAAGCAGGTGGGTAAACTCCCTACAAATTCGTATACATCTTAGAAGACAGACAAGCTAGTCATCAAACATAAGAAAATGCATCAAATAAACTGGAAAAGACATGTGAAACCAAGGAAGGAGCAAAAAAGCAACTAATGTGCATTGTTGTCAAAGGTGCCCTGTAAAGTTACCATCATTGCCCACTAAGGGGTATATATTTGCAGCCAGTCAGGACCAAAGGACCCTCACCCAACGCGTGTCGCCCCTCTAAACTGGGGGCTTCCTCAGGGGTCAGAGGGGTGATGCTGGTCAGTCAAAGCTCAGTATATATACCTGTTTTGTAGATCAAAATGTCAGTCAGCTGCTGATCACCATGTGCAGGCCACTTCCGGGTAGGCGGAGGGCATGTATCTCATAGTAAAACTCACAATGTGTAGTATTAATGGTGCTTGTAAAGACCGGCCGGTCTGGGCCCACCCCTTCAAACTGAGCATGCTCAGTGAAGCAGTGGACCCTGGGAAATGTAGTTTCTAGCCTGTGTAAAGGTGGAAGTGATGCGGAGGGGGTGGAAACAGCAGGGAGGTGGCAGAGTAGTCATGTGATCAGGGATGTAAACAGATGATCAAGAAACACTGTTTGAGTAAATCCACAAAAAAAAAAAAAAAAAAAAAAAAAAAAAAAAAAAAAAAAATAGAAAACAACTACTTCCTGTTTGATCGTACCTACTACAAACAGGTAACTGGGACCGCAATGGGTGCTAAATGTGCCCCATCCTACGCAAATCTGTTTTTAGGATGGTGGGAGGAGACCTACGTTTACACCCTGGCTCCCTATAAAGAGAAGGTTATACATTGGCATCGTTTTATTGACGACATTGTATTCTTCTGGGCAGGAACATCTGAGGAGTGCATGGAGTTCATAGGAGAATTGAATGAGAACATCTGGGATATTAAACTGACATCACACTTATCCCTGGACTCCGTTGACTTCTTGGACTTGAAGATTGAGTTGAGAAATGGTAAGATTGAGACCGCACTCCATAGAAAACCAACTGCAACTAATAGTGTGCTTCACTATAATAGTTTCCATCCTGCCCATGTTAGGAACGCCATCCCCAAGGGACAGTTTTACAGGATTCGGAGGAATTGCTCGGAAGATCATGTATTCCTGAAAGAGGCCAAGGAAATGACCTCAAGATTTAAACAAAGGGGATACCCGAGGAAGATTATCTCTAAGGCTTTTGAGATAAGCAAACAACAGAAGAGGGAGGACCTTCTAGGGCGCAAGACAAAACCAAAGATGTCAACCATCAACTTAATTACCCCATACCATGACCAATGGAAGGAGGTCTATAAGGTGATGAATAAAAACTGGAGTATACTCAGAAGTGACGTGAGACTGTGGCCCTTTCTCAGTGAAAAACCCACCATTGTTGCCAGGAGGGCGAGGAACTTGAAGGATAATCTCACCCAGAGCCACTTCCAACGACCCACTACCAATCTTGGACGAGGATCACGGATCTTTGGTACGTACCCTTGTGGTGATTGTAAAGCCTGCCCCTTTATGGTGGCTGGAAGTGAGATCAACTTATCAATTTTCCCCCACAAGATTGAAACTAGATTTTATTCTAATTGTCGTACTCGTAACGTAATCTACGTTCTGACTTGTAGCTGTCCGAAGATATATGTGGGAGAAACCACACAGGAGGTGAGAAAAAGACTTCAGGGACACCTCTCCAACATTGGCTGTGCAAGAGCCTATCTAGAGAAAGGTAAGCCACTTACATCTGTAGCACGTCACTTCTTAGAACATCATAATGGGTCTCCAAGGAGTTTGAGAGTAATTGTGGTGGACAGGGTACAACAGTCCAACAGAAATGAACGTACGGTTGATCTCCTTTTACAAAAGGAGGCAAGATGGATATACAATCTACAGAGTATGTCTCCTAAGGGGATTAATGAAGAGATTACTTATAATGGGTTTTACAAGAGATAAAGGATTATACAATGTGTCTTCCTTTCCTCCTTTTTTGGATGGCCATATTGGATTTGTGTACATCTCCAAGATACTCTTGTTTATACTGTTTCTCCTCTTTCTCTTCCCCTTTCTCCTGGACCTAGCCCTGGGTACCAATTCCTGGATACTATCTGAACTTTGCCACCTGCTACTGCCATAAAAAATTGCTAAAACAATCCTATACTCGGACTTGGGGGACATGCTGGAGGGCTTGATCTGCAGGAGACGACGGGACATGAATCAGAAGATGGATGACCAAGACTATCTTTATAGTGTCTTATGGTTATTGTTTAAATCCTTATTTGTTTGTTTTTCCTTTGCTGTGTGACCCCCTCTGGAGAACAGGGGGTTACACTACAATATGATAAATAATAATTTTTGATAAACATTGAATTTGGCATTGAATTCCCCATTACTAGGGGAAATGCCCAAATTGAAAATTATATATGTGTTGCTTAGCAACCATTTACCAGTGGCTGGTAGGCTCTGGTGTGCGGCGTTTGGCGCAACGCACCCGCGCCTCAGGGCCTCCCAGCAAATTGTTTGTCTATTATATTCCTTAGGTGTTGTTCAGGCACTTCTGTTCTCCTATTTTTTTTTTTTTTTTTGTGGATTTACTCAAACAGTGTTTCTTGATCATCTGTTTACATCCCTGATCACATGACTACTCTGCCACCTCCCTGCTGTTTCCACCCCCTCCGCATCACTTCCACCTTTACACAGGCTAGAAACTACATTTCCCAGGGTCCACTGCTTCACTGAGCATGCTCAGTTTGAAGGGGTGGGCCCAGACCGGCCGGTCTTTACAAGCACCATTAATACTACACATTGTGAGTTTTACTATGAGATACATGCCCTCCGCCTACCCGGAAGTGGCCTGCACATGGTGATCAGCAGCTGACTGACATTTTGATCTACAAAACAGGTATATATACTGAGCTTTGACTGACCAGCATCACCCCTCTGACCCCTGAGGAAGCCCCCAGTTTAGAGGGGCGACACGCGTTGGGTGAGGGTCCTTTGGTCCTGACTGGCTGCAAAGATATACCCCTTAGTGGGCAATGATGGTAACTTTACAGGGCACCTTTGACAACAATGCACATTAGTTGCTTTTTTGCTCCTTCCTTGGTTTCACATGTCTTTTCCAGTTTATTTGATGCATTTTCTTATGTTTGATGACTAGCTTGTCTGTCTTCTAAGATGTATACGAATTTGTAGGGAGTTTACCCACCTGCTTAATCCAGATACAGGCCTGTCTATCAGTGCTATTGATTATTGATTATATGTCTGCTCTGGAAACAGATTTGATAGAAAAATTTTTTTTTTTTTTTTTTTTTTTTTTTTTTTTTTCTCTGTGATTCCACTGTTCATTATGTCATTTAGTGCATCCTGTTCATTGCAGCCAGTCTTGATGTTAGCAGCTTGTCTGCTCTTTTAATTGTTTTTAAATGTTTGTCATTGCACATGTGTGTACTGTTTTTTTCTATGGATAATAAAATTTATTGAGATATATTAATTGGCTTGATCCCTGTCCATTCTACACACTATCTTTTCCTTCCCTTTGCATCTATCAGAGAAGTGCTAGGACTTCATAAACTTTAGGTTGATGGCTGATTCTGCCAATATCGGTGGGTTTGGCTATCTTTAGCCAAATGTGCATAAAAGTCTTACCATTTTAGGTGAACATACACTAATACTTAACATTGTGTGCTGAGTGTGTTTTAAAAAATAAAAATCCATTGAAACCAAAAATATACAACATTATTTCAGTTAATCAATAATACAAAAATTGAGACATTTAGCTTTAAAAATATGCAATATCATTAAACCAACCAGTCGCCACGTCCAGGCATGTCTCTTGGACTGGGTCCCTAAACTTCAATTTCTGCCTCTATCTGGGTTAAAACCTGATTTTATATGGCCAAGTGATAACAGACAACAATCACATCACTTGTGAACAGGGCTGGGAAAGGGTGCACAGCA
This sequence comes from Allobates femoralis, assembly GCA_033576535.1. Classification (NCBI taxonomy): domain Eukaryota; kingdom Metazoa; phylum Chordata; class Amphibia; order Anura; family Aromobatidae; genus Allobates; species Allobates femoralis. The sequence goes on from JARQOC010000004.1 coordinate 455,386,480, forward strand.
AGGGGTGTGAACCCACATTAAAAACTAGAGAAAAACACTGCAACACTCATTCTATCAGTGTGCACAAGTGTGAAGCCAAACAGCAATTGCAGCACTAAAAAATAGAAGTTGCAGAGAAGGTTTGTAGCTGAGAGATTAGTGCTTGACGAGCCCTGTCTTTAGTCTTTTTGAGTTGGGTGGGTTTTTGCAGAAAAACACCCCTCATGTATGCTTTATGAGAGTCCCAAAGGGTCTGATCAGATACCTCTCCGTAATCATTTAGTTGGAAGAACTCAAGAAGTTTCTTTTGAATGTCATCTGTAAACCCCTGATCTGACGGAAGGCTGGGGTTGAGTCTCCAGCTCTGTGGGGGGGAGCGCCATTCAACCAACTGCACCTCCAGACTAACCGGAGCATGGTCCAACCACACGATCAGTCCCACCTCCTCTGAGGCACAAGCCGGCAAGGTACAACTATCTACCAAAAAATGATCAATCCGGGAGTATGACCTGTGCCTGTGCCAAAAGGAATAATCTCGTTCTGATGCATGAAGGTAGAGCCAGATGTCATGGAGATGGAGCTCCAGGCAAAGCAGCCCCAACTCCTGCCTGCCCGGAGCTGAGCTGAATGATGAACCCAAATTCCTCTTAGTAGGTATGTTAAAATCTCTGCAGATGATCTGTAGGCCTCTAGACACATCCGTTACCTTCTTAAAGAAACCCCGGAGAAACCTTAAGTCGGGCATCATTTGGAGTATAGACAGATGCTAGCGTAACCTCAGACCCAGAGATACAACATGTCAGAATTACAAATCTACCGAACGGATCAATAAATGAATCAATCAACTTAAACTGCAGAGTTCTTGATTAAGATGCAAACTCCCGCCTTTTTTTGGGTGTGGTTGGAGAAAAAGGCATGAGGGAATACATGGTGATGAAGTCTCGCATTGTCCTCCTGTATTAGGTGTGTCTCTTGAATACTCAACACATCCGCTTTTGATTTTTGAGCTCTCCAAAACATGGAGTGTTTTGTTGGCGAGATAAGTCCTTTAACATTAAGGGTACCTTTACACGCGGCAACTTTTCTAGGAATTTCACAGGCAACTTACTGGTTGCAGTGAAATCATGGACACATTGTTCTATCTTGTTGCTGTGTACAAATGGAACAATGTCTCCATGATTTCACTGCAACCAGTAAGTCGCCTGTGAAATTCCTAGAAAAGTTGCCTCGTGTAAAGGTACCTTAAGGGACACAATTTTTATATTCATGGTGGAAAGTCTAAGTGAGAGCGAACAAGTCCGATGGCAGATAACCTGGTTGAAAAGGAGAAAGGGGAGAGGAAAGGAAACAATGCAGGGGAACACATAAGTAAACCTGGGGTTCAGGCAAAAGCCTGGTAGAGGGGGCAAAAAACATACGCACAAGGGTGTGCAGGCAAACCGCCTGGGCATATGCAAAACAGGCGGGAGAGCTGAGCTACTGCAGGCAGGCTCTTAAAGGTTTGGCACCCAAAGAGAAAAAAAAAATAAAAAAGGCGACTGCCAAAAAGGAGAGAGGTAGGAAAAAACAGTCATGTCAGCATTCAGCCAAATTTTTCCCAATCAGAAGTAACCAATCTATTGTCTGGCCGCAGGGAAAAGTTGGAGGGGCTTGATCCTGTAGTAGGGAACAAGTTGGAAGATGTTAAGGCCTTCCCCAGCTGTTTGGGGAGTTGAACACGTGATGAGAGCCCTTATTCTTGAAGCAAACTATAGCAGAGCAGGAGAACTCCAACTGTAGAGAACTCCCTGATCTCTTAGAACCTTGCAGTAGGGTGCAAATTATCTGCGTCCTGCCAAGGTGCCTGGAGAGAGGTACGGGCAGACAGAGAATGCAGCAAAGGTTTCAGGGAGGCTGGGCTTCCTCCTCAAGGCTAGTAGAAGGGCTTCCTTTGTGGTGTAGCTGCAGAGGCAGACTAGAACGTCTCTGGGCAATGATTTGTTCACATGGTGAAAGCACAGCACCTGGTTTTATCCTCCAAGTCCCACATTTTATATTTCAACTGAGACATTTCCTTCTCCATGATTGAGTAATCGTCTGCCAAAGCATTATGTGCTAAAGCATAGTTGGCCATCTTCTTTTCTATGCGAAAACTGCGCTCACCCACTGATGATATATTCCTACTCAGCTCCCCCAGCATACCTTTCAGGTTGTCTTGTAATGATCTCCTGAGTGATCCCAGAAGGAGCTACATGTGCCTCTTGGTGATGGAGAATTCGTCATCATCCTGTTCTGTCCCTGCTGCAGCCTCCAAGAGGAGTGGGAGGAGGATGAAGAAACAGGAGCCATGCTGGGGGAGGGGGCTGAGGGCCCCTCCAGGACAAAGAAGTCAGTCACTTTCTGTAGCTCCCCCGCTGGAGGATCCCCTGGGCATGATGAGGTCACCAGTCAGTCATCACTAGGTTCCCACCTTACTGGGCCGAAATTTGACCAGATGCTTGATGCTAAAGCTGCTTGTGAGCCAATGCCTGCAGAAGTTTTCAGTTCAAGCGACCAGCACCATGAGCTTGAAGGCCACCTGGATTTGGAGATCCTCTTCCATTCTTCCTTCCAGATTCTCATCAGTTCCATCAGGTTGGATGGTGAATGTTGGTGGACAGCCATTTTCAGGCCTCTCTCCAGAGATGGTCAATTGGGTTTATGTCAGGGCTCTAACTGGGCCAATCAAGAATGGTCACAAAGTTGTTCTGAAACCATTCCTTTGTTATCTTAGCTGTGTGCTTAGGGTCATTGTCTTGTTGAAAAGTGAACCTTTGGTCAAGTCTGAGGTCCAGAGCACTCTGGAAGAGGTTTTCATTCAGGATATTTCTGTACTTGGCTACATTTTATGTTTCCTCCAATTGCAACCTGTTGTCCTGTCCCTGAAGCTGAAAAACACCTCCATAACATGATGATGCACCACCATGTGTCACTGTTGGGATTGTATTGAGCAGGTGATGAGCAGTGCCGTGTTTTATTCACTCATAACACTTTATCTTTATCTCATCAGACCAGAGAATCTTATTTCTCATTGACTGAGAGTTCTTCATGTGTTTTCTTTTTCAAACTCTATGCGGGCTTTCATATGTCTTGCACTGAGGAGAGGTTTCCGACCGGCCACTCTGCCATAAAGGCCCGACTGGTAGAGGGCTTCAGTGATAGTTGACTTTGTGGAACATTCTCCAATTTCCCTACTGCATCTCCGGAGCTCAGCCACAGTGATCTTGGGGTTCTTCTTTATCTCTCCCATGATTGCTCAGGTCTATGAAATTGTCCGGTGATCCCAAATTTCTTCCATGTAAGGATTATGGAGGCCACTGTGATCTTAGAACCTTAAGTACTGCCAAAATTCTTTTGCAGCCTTGGCCAGATCTGTGCCTTGCAACAGTTCTGTCTCTGAGCTCCTTGGGCAGTTCCTTTGACCTCATGATTCTTATTTGGTCTGACATGCACTGTGTGAGGTCTTATATAGACAGGTGCGTGCCTTTCCAAATCAAGTCCTATCAGTTTACTTAAACACAGCTGGACTCCAATGAAGGAGTAGAATCATCTTAAGGAGGATCGCAAGGAAATGGACAGCATGTGACTTAAATATGAGTGTCTAGCCAAAGGGTCTGAATACTTATGACCAACCATGTGATATTTCAGGTTTTTTTTTTCAATAAATTTGCAAAAAATTTCTACATTTCTGTTTTTTTCAGTCAAGATGGGGTGCAGAGTGTACATTAATGAGAAAAAAATGAACTTTTTTTTTTAAATTTACCAAATGGCTGCAATGAAACAAGGAGTGAAACATTGTAAAGGGGTCTGAATACTTTCCATACCCACTTTATCTGTGTGACAGGCGTCGTATGCAAGCTTTATCAATGTGTTTATGTAATACTAGACAACCCCTCCTCCCTTAATGGTATGTTCACATGTGATTGTAATCAGTATTTTGCATCTGTACGGCCTCAGCGTTTATCACGGCAACATGCTGCATCTTGAAGTGTATCTAATATTATCTCTTGGTATTCGTAAATTTGACTATTTTTTTCTGTGATTTTTTCAAATTACCGTGTATAAGCCGAGTTTTTCAGCCTAAAATTTGGGCTGAAAAGTCTCCCCCTCTGCTTATACAAGGGTCAATACGGTAAATGCAATGGTGGGGGCTGTGGAGGCTGGAGGAGGCGGGGGGAGGCTGCTGTATGAGCGGCCCCGTCACGTGGGGCTGCTCATTATATATGCACTGCTTCCCCCTGTCAATCAGCGGCAGGGGGAAGCAGTTCATATATGCCCCCCAAAAGCTGGCACTGTCCCCCCTTATAAGGGCCCCCCCCCCCCGCTGCTTATACATTACCATCCCGGTGTTCTGATCGGCGCCACTCCTCGGTGCTGCTTCTTCATCCTCCCGTCCTCGCTGGCTGCATCCGGGATCTCCGGCCGTCGCAGGCATATGACGTCATCGCGCGACGGCCGGAGATCCCGGATGCAGCCAGCGAGGACGGGAGGATGAAGAAGAAGCACCGAGGAGCTGCGCCGATCAGAACACCGGGATGGTAATGTATAAGCAGCGGGGGGGGAACCCTTACAAGGGGGGACAGTGCCAGCTTTTGGGGGCTGTTGGTACCCCCAGGGGGCTGCTGGGTACCCCCTGGGGGCTGTTGGTACCCCCAGGGGGCTGTTGGTACCCCCAGGGGGCTGCTTGGTACCCCCTGGGGGCTGCTGGGTACCTCCTGGGGGCTGTTGGTACCCCCAGGGGGCTGTTGGTACCCCCTGGGGGCTGCTGGGTACCCCCTGGGGGCTGTTGGTACCCCAGGGGGCTGTTGGTACCCCCAGGTGGCTGTTGGTACCCCCAGGGGGCTGCTGGGTACCCCCTGGGGGCTGCTGGGTACCCCCAGGGGGCTGCTGGGTACCCCCTGAGGGCTGCTGGGTAACCCCAGGGGGCCGCTGGGTACCCCCTGGGGGCCGCTGTATAACCCCTGGGGGGTGCTGTATAACCCCTGGGGGGTGCTGTATAACCCCTGGGGGCTGCTGTATAACCCCTGGGGGCTGCTGTATATACTGCTGAGGCCTGTATACCACTGGGGCTGCTGTATATACCACTGGGGCTGCTGTATATACCACTGGGGCTGCTGTATATACCACTGGGGCTGCTGTATACCACTGGGGTTGCTGTATATGCCACTGGGGAGGCTGCTGTATACTACCATTGGGGGGCCTGTATACCACACTGCTGGGGGCTGTACACCTGTGCTGGGTCCACCCTCGGCTTATACACGAGTCAATAGGTTTTCCCAGGTTTTGGGGCAAAAGTAGGGGGTCGGCTTATACACGGGTCGGCTTATACACGAGTATATACGGTACATGTCCTTTTCAGTGAGTTGCTTTAAACATATACTGACCCCTGCCTTAAAGACTGCTGACTCGCCCAGGGCAGGGTACTCAGGGCTCGGTTCGGGTGCGGAATGTCACAGGTGGCTGCCCGAGGCTGTAGCCCTGGGGTCAGTGAAAAGGGGTATTTACAGGGAGTATTTGCAGTTTTTGTCTTTGTGACACCAACTGCTGTGTCTGATTAGAGGTCACCAGCGCCGCTTCAGTCCTCTGGAGGTCGGTGGGATTGTGGCTGTGATGGAATAGTCCCCGCAGGCAGGACTGGGACCTCCAGGGCAGAGTGGTGAGGTTGGTCAGGATATAGCAGAGTTGGGATGGTTGGAAAGATAGGGAGAGTCTATGGAGGGGCATGGTGAGGGAGCAGAAAGAAGGCAAACATGCAGAAGGCTCTTTATCTTTTACTGATGATATGCAGGCAAATGGTCCCAAGCACTGATGGGTAGCTGGCTGCACAGTGGGCTCCCACAGCAAGTGGGTATAAGGCCTCCTTCTCCTTTTTGCATTCCCTGAAGCACAGTCTAATAAATTAGGACATGCCTCCACTCTCTTTTCTGATCTGTTTCTCCTTCCCTCCTGTGCGGTCTTTGGGACAACTTTCTCTTGGTTCTGCAGCGTCCTGCTATTCCTGGCTCCCTTGCATTGACTTTCTCAGGAGACCGGGTATCTGTAGCTCTCTTGGTGCCCAGGGGTATCCTGTGGGACTTGTAGTTCTCCACTGGTGCGGATTCAGAATATCCGGCTTTTCTCTCTCTCTCTCTGGAACGAGCTCACAGCTGGAGCTGCCTGTTCCTTGCTGCTGATTCTGCTTCTTTTCTCCTTGCCTTCAGTCCCACTTAGGCTGGTCGGACGCTGAAGGTCTCTGGCCTGTGCTTTCTCGTGGCACCAGCACCAGAACCTTCCTGCAGCTCTTCTAGCGTCTGCTACACTCTGACTAACTCCGCCCCCAGCAGCAGTATTTTTACGGGATCCTGCCTAAGTGCAGCAGGTTAAGCTCCCCCTACTGTGCCGGGGTGGAAGGTGTTGTTTGTAGTGGTACCTGCTATGGAAACCCAGCTGTGCAGCAGAGCGATATGTGGTTTCCTGCGTTGGCAGGGTGCCGCATAGCAAACTATTCAGAGTTTACCATATTTCAGTATTACAATATTTTATTATTAAAAATAATTAAAGGGACCCTGTCAGATCACCTAGGCACCCATAACCGCAAGCAGTTCTGGGTGTGTATCTAAAGGTACCGTCATACCTTTCAACATAGTTTCCGACGTCGTTCTAAAGTGACGTCAAGAATGATGTTGAAACAACATTGTTGTTGCGTCTTTGTTGCATCGTTGCTGCGTGTAAACGCACGATTCAACAACAATAGTTGTTCAAGTGGGAGTTGACAGGTTTTCCTGCATGCAGGAAAACCTGTCAACTTCAACTTAAACAACCGGCGGGATAGTTCGGTGTGACACCGCAATGGCGATGTCACGGTCGATCCTGTCTATTTGCTGCATTGCAGCGGATCACTCCCTGGGTTGATCCCAGCCCAGCGAGCGATCGCGGTGCCAACATCACAGCGCCGTCACCGGCAACATCTTGCCGTGTGACAGCTAGGCTGCGATGTCGGAAGCACCCGCTGCATCGCATCCGACATCGCAGCCAGTGTTGGATCGTGTGATGGGGCCTTAAGTTCCCTGCCTAATAATACCAGCATGTACTAGGATACATAAACAGATATTGTTTTAATAGGATTTTATTAATAAACTGAACACTATTGGGATATCAATTAATTTATCAACTACAATACACACTACAAAATATATTACATTTTTTGAGATATTTGTTACACAAAATACACAGGATGCACTATTTGCAAGTTGTAAAAGAGGATATTAGAACATTTACAGAATATTAGTAACAAACATTTTACTTATTCTGGTGTAACTGAGCATTTTTGTACATACATAAAGAATATAAATTTGTTTTCTTTGTTTAGTATTGAGAGATTTAATTCCTCTGATAGAGGAGGAGACTGGCAGCAAAAGTAATTTTTGAGAGATTTTTGGGATATTAGACTAATCACCAAATATATTGCAACAATATTTGTAATCAATTTTTTTGTTTTGTTGTTACTACCTTATATTATATCTTGCACATGTTTAATCAAGTAAATGTGTAACATCATTGGTTCTTACTTGTTTTAAAAGAATATCTCATAATACTTTTGTCAACCTATGACCAAGGTGGTAATGCCAGAAATACATTAGGGTCAGTGTTTTTCCACTGACATACCTGTTTAAAATGTTTTTATTAACAAGCAAATAAATAAAGAAAATATCATAATCAAATAATATTAATTGTCATTACATAAAACAAATAAAGACAAGAATACAAGTGTTACTCATAGATATGACATGTATAAAAGAAAACATAAAATCATTACACTAATTAAATAAAATGAAACTATGTACAATGACATGACAATTAGTGAAAATCAGCCGGACAATCATGCAATCCTCTTAATAACATGTCAAAATAAAAAATGTAAATATATAATCAAAGAGAAATATAAACAATCAAGTAAAATAAGACGCTAAGTAATGTCAAACACCAGATTAGAAGAGTACTATGAAACCCACCTTGACCATTTTATCATATATTTACGTTGCAGATCATTCCTCATAGCGCAAATAAATTGAAAACAAATTATGCATAGCTAACCTATCCATTAGGGTCTCTATAGAAGACGATCCCTCAATCTTCCACATGGAGGCCAGAATATTTTTAGCCGCTAACAGAATATGCATAATTAGTAAATACTTACTTTTTGGAAAGTCACAAACTCCCATCAATAAGATCGCAAAATCAAATGTCAATGTTATATTAAGGTCCAGAACTACATTAATTAAAGACAGGACGTCTAACCAAAATCGAGTTTGGCTAGGGTCACACATCGTTTTTTTTTTTTTTAAAACCTGATCCGGAAACGCTCCTCATAGGAGCCTATTATAAAAACCGGATTGCTTCACAAGCAATCCGTTTTCCGCCTCCGGCTCTGCAGCCTGCGTGAAAAATCAAGCAGGCTGCAGTTTTCAGAGCGGTTTTAATATCCACAATGCGGGAACCGAATTGCTCAGGATGTGTAATCCTGAGCAATCCGGTTACCGGATAGTTTGCTCATCTCTGCTGCCACAGGGATGAGCAAACTGTTCTCTGTGTCGTGAAAGGGTTAATTTTATTATTAAATGTGTGTATACTGTCTCTAGCGGGTGCCCAACCCCCTAGAGACCTACTACCCACTCAGGGGGGCATATAATGATTTTATATCTTATGTACAGCAGCCGGCTCCTGGTGGCTGCTGTACGTTTTAATGAATGAAGCCGGCGGCTCTCCTCTGACAGCTGCGCATACTATAGCTATTGTCGCTATACTATGTGCGCTGTCTGAGGTCCTGAAGCCATTTACAGTAGATCTATGGTCAGCGCTGCCCATAGATCTACTGTAAATGGCTTCAGAACCTCGGACAGAGCACATACTATAGCGACAATAGCTATAGTATGCGCAACTGTCAGAGGAGAGCAGCCGGCTTCATTCATTAAAAAGTACAGCAGCCACCAGGAGCCGGCTGCTGTACATAAGATATAAAATCATTATATGCCCACCTGAGTGGGTGGTAGGTCTCTAGGGGCTGGGCACCCCCTAGAGACAGTATACATACATTTAATAATAAAATTAACCCTTTCACGACACAGAGAACAGTTTGCTCATCCCTATGGCAGCAGGGATGAGCAATCTATCTGGTAACCGGATTGCTCAGGATTACATATCCTGAGCAATCCGGTTCCCGGATTGCTGGTTGTTTGAAGTCAATTGTGTTCACTGCATCCGGATCTGGATGCGGTTAACGCAATTCTATATTTAAGTGTGACCCTAGCCTTAAAACGGGACAAGGCCAAAAGGTGTGTTTGATGGAACCTATGGAACCACAGGTCCTCCAGCATAAGTTGCTATTACTTGGATCAATAGTGTGAAGCCTCTGCGGAGTAAAATGCCTTTTGGTAAAAATTTTATATTGGGTTTCCAACAGGGACGTGCACGGTACAGAGGAGTATACATTTTGTAGAATAATTGAAAATTGTTCATGTAATGTTCCAAGATCAATTTTCAATTGACCCTCCCATTATGATTATCAAAAAGAACAGCTTTGTTAAAAATTTGGTAAAAAGAACCCAACATACCACCGACATACCTTACCTTATTGCAATAAAGTTTGGAAGATTTTATATATTTAGGCCGATATTAATCCAGATTTTTTTCCATGTATTGCTCTACATTTTCCAATGACCAACAGTTTCTAGAATGATGGCACTGAAATAAGAGTGGTCGTTGTCAATATTACCCTGCAAGGCTTTTTTACATAGGTTTTTGCTAAACTAAATAAATACTCACCTCTCCAGTTCCGCCGCTGCTCCAGTCTCAACAGTGAATATTCTGCATCGCTTCACATGTCGGCACAGTGGGTGCACTGTAGTGATGTCATCATGTTCGCTGCACTGAGATGTCAGATCTCAGATGCAGCGGGCGATTGATGAAGGAGGGAGCTGAGTCATTGGTCCCATAGTGGCTGTCGTATGTCACCATAAGTGGTATGTCACTGCCCATAGTTGTATGGAAGAAGTAATCAATAATGGCCACTTTACACACGGCAACAGGAAGATAGAAAACGGCAGGTGTCGGAGACAATTGTACCTTTTACCTTCAAAACACCTTGAAGTGGCTGCATGTAATTCAGGTATCTGCAAGGTGTTTTGAAGGTAAAAGGTACAATTGTCTCCGACACCTGCCATATTCTATCTTCCTGTTACCGCTTGTAAAGTGGCCATAATGAGTGATTCACTAATTCACTTGCTCTGTTCTTAGGGTAAAATATGACAAAGACTTCAACTCAGATTCCGTGTCATGATATCGACTCTCAGAATAAAGTTAGTAAGTAATTTCTACCACAGCAACAATTTAGTTTTTTTCTTCACTTTAACCAACAAAAAAATACTTTCCAATTTTCCAGTACATGTTAAAAATAAAATGGTGACATTCAAAACTACAATGCATCGCTCAAAAAGTAAGTGTTCATACAGCTAATTTGACATGAAGATGATAAAAAAAATCAAGGCTTTTAGAAGACAGAGAAAAACCTAAATTGAAAATGGTCACACACTGTCATATAAGAAGCAGTGCTTTATTCAACAGAGAGCTTTATTGTTGCTAACAAAAACCACAGATGAAAACTGTAGACTCATATTCTATACTGGTTTACACTAAATCTACAAAAGACAATAAACCTTTTGATTTCTCCTAAAGATAATAAAATCTTTTCAAATTTAAATTCTCTAGGTTAAATTTTTTAAATTTTATTTTATTGTAAATCACAATACTATAAAGCTGCTAATTGTCGTTCAAAGACAAGTAACACTAAGATTTCCTGGGATGCTTCGCAACCCCTTTTACCTCTTTAAAGAGGCTGTCCGGTCTAAATCTACAAGCCTGTAGTGACTCTATGTGACTGCAGCCTTGTGAGTCCTCACATCACGTGCACTGCATGCTGGGAGAATTCATTGGTACAGAGTAAGGAATGGCATGGCAGTCACGTGGCTGAAAGTATACGAAATGCCAACACTTGGCCACATTCTGACTAGGTTGCATTGAGCAAGGCTCAAACAGTCTAGTCAGAGTATGTTGGGAGTATGCATATCGTTATTCTTGGCTTTGACACCAGCAAATCCAGACAATGCACAGTGCGTGTTATGGGAGGATTCACAAGTCTGAATCTTATAGCATGTCAGAGAAACCATGGTTTGAATATTGCTCTGTGAGAGACCAGATGATTCCACTGAAGCATCTCCCAGCCCCTCTCCAACTGACTGACAAGTCACTCTCTTTATAAACACACAAGAGAGACCTGTCCATCACCTGGATTGATAAAGTACATACCAGGCAGGAATAACACAGACAGGTTATTATTCATTCTGCCCACAATTAGAGCAACCTTAATCATCTAACAAGTTCCACTTAAGCTTTATAATTGAACAAAATTGAAATACAAAGCATTTTTAAAAATGGGGCAAAAGAGAAAGTAACTGACCCTGGGCATCTGAATTTACCCCCTGTAGGTGTGGCTGGATGCCCCTTTACCTCTGATCCCATTGGTCAGTTGAACATACCAATTAGTGCTTCACATGGAGAGTGGTGGAAGGATTGGGCATTGGGCGCTGAATTGTTTTCTTACTTTAGCTGTATCCCTATGGGCCCCACAGTCAGAGGCGCATTCCTTAGTCAGTACCATGCCTGCCATACTGTGGGTACCCTTGTGTCTTAACAGTGCCTTCCCCCCTTCCACCACTCCCATAATAAAAACATTGACAGGCCTAGATGGGTTAAAACAGGTTGGTGACAGTTGATTCATTTTAGCGAGCAGAGAAAGGCAATTACATTTCATAACTGGCTCATCGCTGAAGGCACTTTCTGCGACCCACAGGTGAGCTGTCCAATGAGCGTTTATGACTTTTGCCCTTCTCCACAATTTTCCACCACGGAGGATCATGTGTATGACCTACACAGGACTCCGACCGCCATCCATCACCCTAAGGGCCTGCTCCACACCATCCTGGAAGCCAGACAAAAAAATGTCTTGCCCAATGTGCACTCCATCAGATCGTAAAAGTGGAGTGTGCAGAGTGCAGCTTTCCAGTTGGTGGTGATGAACCACAATACCACATTTTTTCCTCATGTACTTTGCCATCCTGGCATTGATCTTTCTTCTTGCTTGCTCTATAGCTTGGGCATCCCTTGCTCCGCGCCAGATGGCCCGTGGTATTATTTTCGTCCGCACACGTATTACATCCGGGAATAAAAAGATAGAACATTCAATGTCCGTGGTCATTGGTGTGTATAGTTCACCCATTCTGGTTGTGCCCAAGTTGTTTCCACCGGCGTGTACCACCAATATTAACGGCTCTTTGGTTCTCCTAGAGATGTTGACTATCTCCAGGAAAAGCTGTTGCCATCGGTGCCCTCTGATGCCTCTTAAGAATGATAAAACTTTACATTAATTCTCAGAATTGTTTACCATAAAGTGTAAATGTCATTTTAATTTTTAGTTAATAACTCAATAGTACACATAACAATAAACAACTTTGTAATATTTCTTATCAGACAAATTTTTTATTTTCTTTGCCAAAATCTGTATCCACATTGGAATGGAAAGGGTTAATGCCATGCTGCTGTTATAATAAAAATGGAAGAGGAATCTTCAAATAATCTGATTTATTCTACATGTTTTGGAGTAACCTACTTCATCAGAAACATTACATTTACCATGTACATCTTTGTTAAACCATTTATTTATTTTTTTAAGATTTTACTTACAACTTTATTATAGGTAAATGTGATTATTCTGATGAAGGATGATACTCCGTAATGCATAGAATAAACCACATGGTTTGAAGATTCCATTTCTATCTTTATCATAACAATTTCTCTCAGAATTGAGAATTTTGATAATGACTGATCAGTTCTCACAAAGAAAGAAGCAGATTTCTCTGGTAAGATATATTACAAAATTACTTATTTTCATGTGTACTATTGACTTATGAAATAAAAATTTGATGGTCACACTTTAGGAAAACCCCTTTAAAATTCAATAAAATATAGGTTTGATATGAAGTGATGACATGTATCATAGTATATAAAATGTTACATTATTTAATTCATATTTGGGAAAATAAATACATTTCTAAAACTTTCATGTTACTAAGTAATGGAATATTTTATTAACATTTTACTTGCACTATTATTTCACAAAACTAAGCCTATTTTTACTTTAATGTTATGCCCTGTATGGCAGACACATTTTGTTACCTTCAGAATCTGTAAAGGTTTTTCAGGTCACCTATTCATTACCACGGTGAATACAATGTGCCCACAGCCAGAATGCAGAGCAAAGTTTACAGATTAATCTTCTTCACCATTTTACCTTAAAATTAGATTTTTGACCCTTCTTTTCAAATCACATTTTATCCCAGGTCAAGCACATTTCTGATCATTCTGCTTACTTCTCCTGCAGTTCAATGTATCTGCCATGAGTAATCTGAAACTCACCATTCTGTGATTATAGTGATATTGCTCCTTACAGTTTAAGATTCTATTTAGTAATTTAGATAAATGACAAGCTGTGGGGTAAACATAAATTCAGCAACAAGGTACAAGAGTATAAATTAATTTTAAAATTAAGCACTTGAAAACTATAGAAGGTCACAAGAATATTTTCGGCATGCAAGTACTTTCTTGGTTAGAGATGATGGAGAAAAGAAAAATCATGCATTGTCTGAGTAAAAGTCTATCAACAGCATTGATAGCTGAAGTATACTTTAATCTCTTTACAACATCCGCCTTACATGTGTAGATTGGTAAGGGGTGGTAGTCGTGAGTGAAGTAGTCATCCCTGTGCCCCAGTACACTATATATAGGAGGGTGTCCTGGATGGGTATGTGGATTAGAGCTGATGAGGTGATACGCCTTTTTAGGCCTCATGATGCCAATGGCTTCAGCTGGCTAGGACCAGATGTTAACCAGTTCAAGAGAGAACCCATCAGTTCTTAGCAAACATTACTACACAACCACTTGATTGCATTTATATACAAGGGAACAGAGCATTTGTATACTCAGTCTCCTTACTTCTTTGGTCTCACTTGTTTCTGCCTTCAATAACTTCACTTGTTTTACCATTACACATCTCAGCATCACAAAAGAGTCGTTGAAAGCAACTTTCCCCTCTCGCAGTTCTGCTTCATAATCTCCTCTTAAAGATAATGTATTGCCAATAAGGCTGGACCTGGCTTCAAGCTATCTCAATTTTCTGAGATAATGACGCAAGGATATCCTGAATGATATCCTTGAAACGTCACGGATTTGTGATCGTTCAAAAGATATCGTTTGTGCGTCCTTGCATGTAAACCAACGATATATGATGAAACAATCGTTCAATCGTTCATCCTAGATTTGAGATCCTGACCTCAAATCTAACGTTCGTCATCCAATTAACGCAGCTTGAAGAAGCCACATCGTTCAGTGTGACACCTTTATGAACGATCTCATTCAAAAATCTCCTATTCCTGCCTCTTTAATTTATCGTTCAGTTCTTGATCTCTTATTTAACTTCTGCGCTGCCAAAATGGATATCGTTAACGATATCCTTGTGTGTGACAACGCACAAACGATAATTCTATATCGTTTGTACGTACGATGTCTGTCACGTGACTTTACTAAGGATATCGTTCAGGATATCCTTGCATGTAACACCACCATAAGACTTGAATATAATCCTATCATGTGTGATACAGTCCTGAGAACTATTAATCAAATTTTAACCTGTGTGATATGGTCCAATGAGCCGAGTATCTACTTCTTTAATATGTGATACTGTCTGTGTATGTAATTCTAACCAATTACCAACTAACAGAATCGTCACTGCAATCAGTCCTTGTTGCCATTATTCACAGGTCATCATCACTTTGCAGTCACCAATAAAATATCTCAGCCCTGGGATCCTAAACTTCATTCTTCCTTGTTCTTTTGCAAACAAACAGAAAAGGAGGAGGAGGAGGGGTGATATCATACCCCACCCACATTTACTGTAGTCATAATGGGAGGTAGCAGTGCACAAGGTTTTATTGTCAAAACTTAGGAGCTGCTTCCCCTAGTGTTTAAAAGTTGAAAATATTAAAACTTTTAAAATTAATTTTAATATTTTATACCATTAAAAAAGCAAATTTAAAAATAATAATACTTAATTTTTTAAATTGTTGTATATTTTTAGTGACATTCCCATTAAAATGAAATTTACTAGTATGAAAGTTATTCACTATCAATGGGATAAGTGATAACTTCCTGATCACCAGGTGTACCACCACTGGGACCAACATGATCTTCAGAAGCAAAACACTGAAGAGCCCCATGTACCTCTGCAGCATTCAATCATGTGCACTGCAGCTCCATTTATTTGAGAAGAGTGCCGACGATCAGCTGAGTGTAGCGCTTGGCTTTCTCTGGTGGGTCCTATTACAAATAAATGCAGATCAAGTGCACATGATAAACCACAGCTCTATTCACACAGAGTTCTGCCCTGGTTCTAAGAGTGCCGTTACACACAGCGATGCTCCAGCGATCCCGACAACGACCAGGATCGCTGGAACATCGCTGTGTGGTCACTGGGGAGCTGTCAAGCAGGCAGATCTTCTCAGCGACCAGGGACCTGGGAGCCGACCTCCACATCGCTGGGTAAGCGGGAGGACGCTGGTAACCATGATAAACAGTGGGTATCTAGGCAGCGCTTGCTGCTTAGTTACCCGGTGTTTATCATGGTTACCAGTGTCCTCCCGCTTACAGGCTGTGCTAAGCGGGAGGACTCTTGTAACCATAATAAACACCGATTATCTAGGCAGTGCCTGCTGCACGTGCTGCTTAGTTACCCGGTGTTTATCATGGTTACCGGCCTGTAAGGTCGCTGATCACTGGTCTCTCACTGTCACCGCAGGGATGCATGCTGACCAGCGGGAGACCAAGAACCAAAAAATGGTCCTGAATGATGTGCAACGATCAGCGACCTCACAGCAGGGGCCCCGTCGCTGCTGCTTTTCACACACAGCTGATTTCAGTGATATCACTAGCGATATCGCTGGGTGTGACGTACCCCTAACAGTCAAAGGGTCAAAGGGTGACCATCAAACAATCAGAAAGTTGTCCCCTATTCTTATTTTCAAACTTTAGAATACCACTTTAACCCATTCACCCCCAGGCCAATTTCCAGTTTTCCCCTCCCTTTCTTCCAAGAGCTACAACCTTTTTATTTTTCTGTCAATATGGACATACAAGGGTTTGTTTTTTGCATGACGAGTTGTACTTTTTAATTTCCTCATTTATTTTACCATGTAGTGCACCGGAAAATTGGGAAAAATTCCAACTGAGGTGAAATTGCAAAAACAGTGCACTTACACATTTGTTTTTTGATTCACCATCTTCTCTATATGGTAAAACTGATGGGTCAGTGACTTGCCCACTCCGGGGTCATGGAGCGCTCGGAATCGGGCTCTGGTACTGCAGGGATGTCACGTGGGTCTAGACCCGGCATCCGGGACCCCGGGGGAGTCAATTTTTGGTCAAGGGTTTTTCATTGGGGGTTAAGTTTGTAGAATTAAAAGTTTGTGATGCCACCTATGGTTCTCGGTCAAGAGGGACCGACGCTGCGGGTCAGACCTCCAGAGTTGTTGGTATTGCAGCCTGATGTTGTCACTTCCCGTAGGTAGAGCAGTACCCGGGGCAGATGTGTTTGATTGCGATGGATGTGCAAGGCCGTGTTCAAGCTGGGCCTCTGTATCTCGTCTGCTTTTGCAGTCGGCTGCTCCGCAGACGGGAAAATAAACAGTCTCACAAGGCATTGGAATTCTGTACCCGGTTTACTCACTGAAGCTGCAACTGGTCACCATATGCTTCTCTGTGCCAATTTCCAGTCTAGTCAGTCCCCAAGGAACCGGGATAGTTTGTCCACAACCCCCTTCTTGAGCCGTTCGTTTCTCTCATCTCTTTCTCCCAGTGTTACTTATTAGCCTCTCCTGTCAGCGCCTCCGCATGCAGAGCCCCGATCCAACAGCCACGGATCCTGTCAGGTGACTGGTACCTGTACCCTGACCCTAGTTCAGCTGCCTTCTTAGCGTGTGTGGCGGGTTGCGGCCACAGCTCCTCTAGACCTCGTGGCCTCCGGTTCAGTGGTTCGGGCGTACAGCTTCCGTGTCACGTTCAATGCCGGTTTCTGGTTCTTGATCAACCCCTGCGCCTGACTATCATCAGCTCCGGATTCGGGCGCACAGGTCGTTCTCACTCCACCTGTGCTCCTGGGGTTTTTTCTCTGTCCTCCGCACACCTTCATTCTCTTTCGCTCCTTCTCCTCCTACTCACTGCTTCTCCTCTTACTCATTGCTTCTCCTCTTACTACCACCCTCCACCTTTTCTTCCCCTGTCCCCTCGACTGGGCCCTTCCCCCCGGGTTTGCCCATGGTCCCCTGGGTCCTAATGGTGTGTTGGGTGTTTTGGTGGGTGTTTGGATTTATCATCCCTTTTCCTCGAGAACTGAGTTACCACACCCGTGGAGTGAGTGCAGTACCCCTTTTGGCGACCAGACTGGTGGGGTGCCACATCAGTATGATGCCTCGGGTCATACTCATGTATACATATACTGTTATCTAAGTGGTGAAAAATTCAGAATTTTTTAAGAAAAAAAATTGCACATTTGGCACCATTTCCCGCAACCCTTAGCGTTCTCATTTTTCGGGCTCGGGGCTGTGTGATGGCTTATATTTTGCTTCTTGAGCTTATAATTCTTTTGATACCATTGTTTGGTAGATGCACTGTTTTGACAAGTATAAAATAAAGTTTAAAGCCAGCTCACCTGATAAGTCCCGTGGAAGGAGAATGGAAAATACCTCAGCTTGTAAGTGCATCCAAATGAGATGGAGAAAAGATGCATTAAAAATCATGCATTTGAAACAAGTAGTGTGGCACTATGGAACCTAGCTGCTCATCTTTAGCAGTACTGTGGTTTTAAAATCTGTTTTGTTCTACTCATTTTTTACTATGAAATAACACTTTGAATTTTAATTTTGGATTTAATGAGCTGGAGATCATACTTTTTTTTCTCATTAGGGTCCATTGTTTTGATAGCTTTTATTTGTGTTTCATAGCAATGTTGTGGCTACCAAGAAAAACCTTAATTTTGGCACGTGGAGTATTTTTTTACATTACACAGGTTACAGATCTGATTAATTGATTTTATATTTTAATAGAATGTGGTGATACCAAATGTGTATTTTTATTTTTAATAGCTTTATTTTCAGTGGATCAAAGGCAATGATTTGAACTTTTATGTTTTGTTTCGTATTTATTACAACTTTTTTCTACTTTTACTTTATTTTAAACTGCCCCATAGGCCGCCTCAGCACTATTACCAATTGCTTTTCCTGTTCACACATGTGCTGCTGCACGTCTGTGAACAGAAGAAATGATAACTTTCTGTGGATGCCGACGCTTGCCGGACATTTACGGTAAGTGAGTCATGACAGCATTCAGGGTCCTAGGCTTTCATGGCAATGCATCGAGGTCCCATGATCACATCACAGGACCTCCGATGCTGGGGGGGAATAGCGCAATCCCCACGGCGGTGATTTTTTATCTTGCTGTTGGTGGTTGACAGCGGGGACCAAAAGGTTAACAGCTCCGATCGGATCGCTGATCCGATCGGTGCTTTTTGCTACACATGTCAGCTGATGAGACATGTACAGGAAAATGATACGAGCTCAGCGCGTGAGCTCACATCAGAGGGAGAGATACAGCCAAATTCATATTATTACATCCTTGGTCATGAAGGGTTTAAACTTTGTTGGAAACTACAGGTATACTGAGCTAAAGTAGTGGTCAAAGAAACTTTAAATTCAGTAGTTCATTCACATTTGGCCAGAAAATTGAATTTATATTGATTTTTTTAGATGTAAATCAAATGTGCCTTGTTATGTTCTTAGGTCCTTATAGACCTAATCTGAAACAACGAATACAGGAAACCTGTGCTAGCATTTCTTCTGCTGTGTTGCTATCAGGTGTCAAGAGTGGGAGAAGAGGGTTGCATTAACCGTCCAACACAATGGACAGCACATTGAACACATTTTATAAGTGGTCATAAACTTGTAAATAACTCATGAAAGAATAAAGTTATGTTAAAATCAAGCACACCATTGTTTGTCTTATGAAATTCTCAATGAGTTTGACGTGTCACATGACCCTTTTCCCATTAAAAAAAATAAAGTTGGATCCAAAATGGCCAACTTCAAAATGGCCACCATGGTCACCACCCATCTGAAAAAGTTTTCCCCCTCCCATATACTAATATGCCACAAACAGAAAGTTAATATCACCAACCATTCCCATTTTATTTAGGTGCATCCATATACTGTAAATGGCCCACCCTGTACAGACATACCAGACTCCTGCTGCTGCTCCCGGGTCAGCTCAGTCTCCCACTCCTGCTGAATAAGTTCCGGATCTGTCCATTAAGTTACTTGCATATTCACTGCACTGACCGGCAAACAGCCCACTGCAGATGCTCACACTCTGTGAGCGCCTCTATGAGTGCATTTCCACAATCTAGATGGTGATTGTGCTTGTTTACCATACACATTAGTGTATGGCAACCAACCTGCCATCATAGGGTGTTAAATAAATAAATAATAAAAAAAAATGCATGGGGCTTCACAATATTTTTAAGTCTAGCCCAATGAAAGTGGTCAGCTGCGAGCTGCCACCCTCAGCTGCATAATTTTACCTTGGCTGGCAAAAAAAAATGCATGGACTTTGCCTTATTTTTATTTGCCAGCCAAGGTAAAACTAGTCATCTAAGGGCTGATATTCTAAGCAGAGTGACGGCCCATTGACTTAGGGCTTCCCAAGCTAAAGAATAACAGTCTGCAGCTGCCCCTGAAAATGATGCCTTTATAGTAGCACCATTTCCAGGTGCTTTACCAGGCTCTTCCAGCTGCCCTAGTGGTGGTGGCACACTGGGTAATAAGGGGTTAACACCAGCTTTGTGTTTCCAGCTGGTATTAAGTCCTGAGATTCTTAATGTCAGGCCTAGTTAGACCTGGCCATTAAAAATCTCAAATACATAGTAAAAAGGCACAACACAGAGAAAAATTATTTTATTTTAAAAAAACACAGAGACACTTAGTGACACCATCTTTATTACTCTCTCCCCACCCTCGTACCCCTCCACGATCCTCACCTTCTCTCTTCCTGGACAAACTCAGCTCTGCTACATCAGAGACCACGGTGAGGAAAAGCACATAAGCCTCCTGTGGTCACTTATCACTGAATGACAGCGCTGAGACCTGCGCTATTGTAAAGTGGTAAAATGCAGGTCTCAGCACTGTCATATAGTAAGGGTTGAGGTCACCATTGCCATAGCTATCAGCGGTTACTATGGCAACAGTGACCTCCCGACTGACAGCGCTGAGTCCTGCACTTTACCGTTTTACTGTAGTGCAGGTCTCAGTGCTTCCTATAGCAACATCGCTTACTATGGCAATGGTTACTATGTGATAGCACAGAGACCTGCACTTTACTATAGCACAGGTCTCAGCACTGTCATATGCCCAACATTGCCATAGTAAGTAGTGTTGCTTTGGACAGTGCAGAGTCCTGCGTTATAGTAAAGCGGTAAAGCGCAGGCCTCAGCGCTGTCATATAGTAAGTGACGAGGTCATCATTGCCATAGCAACAGCACTTACTATGGCAACAGTGACCTCACCACTTACTATATGAATTCAAAACATTATTATTGAATTTCAGTTAACAAGTGTCAAAGGTAAAGAGTAAATAAATACATACGGGATCCGGTCACATGTAAGTTCCCAAACTTGACAGTTAATTGATTCTTAACAATGCTTCTAAGGAACATTAAGGTACCTTTACACGCGGCAACTTTTCTAGGAATTTCACTGACAACTTACTGGTTGCAGTGAAGTCATGGAGACATTGTTCCATTTGTACACAGCAACAAGATAGAACAATGTGTCCATGATTTCACTGCAACCAGTAAGTTGCCAGTGAAATTCCTAGAAAAGTTGCCACGTGTAAAGGTACCCTTACACATATTAATTATATATTATATATATATTATATTATATATTCCGAGCAAATTCATTTGTTATTATTAACATATCTATCTTTGAGGTATTACAACATGCTATGATCCATTCATGCCGGAATGAATCATAAAAAAATCAATTTTGAGTAAATTAAGCTAATAGCTTAATAAGCAGTGAGTAGAACTTAAAAAAAGAGTAGCAGAAAAATAAGAAAGAAATAAAAAGAACTACTAACCCATTGACATGAATAACATAAGTCTATGCTAATTTCAATGTATATATATTTAAGAGAAAAATTTGCTGAGTAAATATTATATTATGTGAAAGTATATTGTAATGATAGAGTAAGTACCTCCCCAAGGTTCCCCGGAAGTAAACTACGGTTCAGGTGTTTTGTCTGGGACTTTAACCGTCCTATTATCAACGTCAATGGAAGTCAGACTATATTTGGTGAGAAAATCTGCCCATATGTCCCATTTAATGTGAAATTTACGTTCAGTTTTATTTTCATTGAATAGACAAATTCCAATATTTGCATGTTAATCTTTTCAATGAGATCTTGTGTAGTGGGAACTATCTGTTGCTTTCAGTGTGTGGCTATTGCACTTTTGGCTGCTACAAGAATCTACTATATAATTGCCGTAGGCATTTTCGTGTCGGCCCCCGAAATCGCCGTGGCTATGTCACGCTGTGACGTCACCACGCGCGAGCAATGGCCGCGAAGCGGCCATTGCGAGTCGCTGGCCGAAAATAGAACCAGAGGCTCGGCCACAAAGTTAGCGATTTACCGCTGAGGTAGCGCGAGCAATGGCCGCGAGGCCATTGCGAGTCGCTACCTCAGCTGCCGCACGTCCCACTATACTTTCAATAGGGATTCATTGCGAGTCGCTGTGTAGCGCGAGCAATGGCCGTGAGGCCATTGCGAGTCGCTATCACAGCACGCAAATCATCACTCATCATCATCATCATCATCATCATCTACTACCCGCACAGACCCCCCCCCTCAATGGCCGCACAGACCCCCCCCCTCAATGGCCGCACAGACCCCCCCCCCCTCAATGGCCGCACAGACCCCCCCCCTCAATGGCCGCACAGACCCCCCCCCCTCAATGGCCGCACAGACCCCCCCCCTCAATGGCCGCACAGACCCCCCCCCTCAATGGCCGCACAGACCCCCCCCCTCAATGGCCGCACAGACCCCCCCCCCACAATGGCCGCACAGACCCCCCCCAACCCCCCCACCCCTCAATGGCCGCACAGACCCCCCCCCTCAATGGCCGCACAGACCCCCCCCAATGGCCGCACAGACCCCCCCCCAATGGCCGCACAGACCCCCCCCCTCAATGGCCGCACAGACCCCCCCTCAATGGCCGCACAGACCCCCCCCCTCAATGGCCGCACAGACCCCCCCCTCAATGGCCGCACAGACCCCCCCCCAATGGCCGCACAGACCCCCCCCCCAATGGCCGCACAGACCCCCCCCTCAATGGCCGCACAGCCCCCCCCCCTCAATGTCCCAAAGTCAGCTGTGACCGCCTGGCCCTTGGACACTGGCTGCCATGCACACATCAGCTGGTAGGCTCCCATCACTTACCCACTGAGGACGGATCACTTCCAGCACCTCTTCACATGGCAGTGCTCTGAACTTCTGAATCGTCCTCTCCTCACTCAGACACCTGGCAGGTTCCTATCCAGCCTACTCACTCCCAGCTGCAACCCAGTGAGTCAATCAGCACATCTTCACTCACACACAGACCTGACATGTGATTAACCCCCTGTGCACCATTCAGGTTTAGCCCAGCAAAGCACTCATCCCCACAGGTTCAGCCGCTCATTAGGCTCATGAATGTATCGGATCTTCAGCACTCACACTCAGCTGTTTTACTCAGCGAGTCGCTGGCCGAAAATAGAACCAGAGGCTCGGCCACAAACTTAGCGATTTACCGCTGAGGTAGCGCGAGCAATGGCCGCGAGGCCATTGCGAGTTGCTACCTCAGCCGCCGCACCTGCCGCAAGTACCCCTATACTTTCTATGGGGATTACCGCAACCGCGCCGCAAGTGTAACGGTTGCGGCGCGGTTGCGGTAATCCCCATAGAAAGTATAGGGGGACTTGCGGCAGGTGCAGCAAGTGCGGTTTTTTAACTTTAATAATAATAAAAATACTAAAAAAATAAATAAATAATATAAATAATACACAATAAAATAAAACATAATAATAAAAAACAACAAAAAAATCTACTCTATAATTGCCGTAGGCATTTTCGTGTCGGCCCCCGAAAACGCCGTGGCTATGTCACACTGTGACGTCACCACGCGCGAGCAATGGCCGCGAAGCGGCCATTGCGAGTCACTGGCCGAAAATAGAACCAGAGGCTCGGCTACAAAGTTAGCGATTTACCGCTCAGGCAGCGACTCGCAATGGTCGCGGCCATTGCGAGTCGCTGCCTGAGCGGTAAATCGCTAACTTTGTGGCCGAGCCTCTGGTTCTATTTTCGGCCAGCACTCAGCCCCAATAAGTATTGAACACCCCCCAAAAAGTATTGAACACACCCCAATAAGTATTGAACGTGTCACAATAAGTATTGAACGTGCCCCAAAAAGTATTGAACGCACCCCAATAAGTATTGAACGCGCCCCAAAAAGTATTGAACGCGCCCCAAAAAGTATTGAACGCGTCCCAATAAGTATTGAACACACCCCAATAAGTATTGAACGCGCCCCAAAAAGTATTGAACGCACCCCAATAAGTATTGAACACCCCCCAAAAAGTATTGAACACACCCCAATAAGTATTGAACGCGTCCCAATAAGTATTGAACACACCCCAATAAGTATTGAACGCGCCCCAAAAAGTATTGAACGCACCCCAATAAGTATTGAACGCGCCCCAAAAAGTATTGAACGCGCCACAAAAAGTATTGAACGCGTCCCAATAAGTATTGAACACACCCCAATAAGTATTGAACGCGCCCCAAAAAGTATTGAACGCACCCCAATAAGTATTGAACGCGCTCCAAAAAGTATTGAACGCGCCCCAAAAAGTATTGAACACACCCCAATAAGTATTGAACGCCCCCCAAAAAGTATTGAACACGCCCCAAAAAGCATTGAACGCGCCCCAAAAAGCATTGAACGCGCCCCAATAAGTATTGAACGCGCCCCAAAAAGCATTGAACGCACCCCAATAAGTATTGGACCCCCCCCAAAAAGTATTGGACCCCCCAAAAAAAGTATTGGACTCCCCCAAAAAGTAGCTATAACTACTATAATCAAATTAATGCACGTTCTAGAATCCCGATGCATTTGCATCGGGCTCACAGCTAGTGTGTATTAATATGGGCCTACAGTATTTTGGAATTTTGTCTATTTCTAAGAGCAAAAGTGCTAGTTCTGGATTTAATGTCATTTTAAGTTAGTGAGTTGATTAATAATTGTACCCTTTGCCAAAATGTTATTATATGTGGGCATGTCCAAAATATGTGGTGTATATTTCCGGTCATTCCACAGTTTCTCCAACATCTGTCAGGAATTATGTGGCCTATGAGGTGTAATTTTAAGGCGAGTCAGACACCATCTGGTGAGAACTTTATAATGTGATTCTATGAGTGAAACACATGTAAAATTGTTCCAGAAAATAGCTTAAGATTTTTGAAGATTCTCTTCTATCTCGCTGTTTATAATCTTGAATTCGTGTTTCCAACCTTCTACATATTTTAGTGTGCGAATTTGTATGTCTTCATTTAAAACTTGATAGAAGTTCTTTGTTTTCCATATTTTTGGGTTTTCCGGATTTTTTAGGAGACTCGTTATATTACAGGAAAGATAGAAATGTATGCTGGGTTTCTTCATAATGTTCTCAAGTAGTTTCCAAGTTTTCTTTCCACTCTTTTCTAGGTCAAATTGTTCAGTTAATATTTGGAAAGATTTCAAGTTACCATTACTGATTATGTCTGAGATGGTTTTGATGCCTATGGACTTTCAGTCTTCAAGTTTTAATCTTGACGATAAGGCCTTCAGTGTGTCAAATTCTATCCAGTCAATTGGCTCAGATGTGTATATTTTTCTGGAGTAATCTGCATATTTCTTCCACATCTGTATCATATTCCTGGCGGTGGCTTCCTTGGGTAGTCGCTTTTTAGAGTTGTAAAGGTAAGCCACCACCAGGTCACCACTTACTATGTGGCTACATTCACACACAGCGTTTTGGCTGTCTTTTGTGAAGATCCATTTTGGGTGCAGAAACGTACTCACTTTCCTGCGCTCCCCTTTGATCTTCAGCGTTGTGCTCATCCCAGAAGTCGCAGTGTTGGCGCTTCTAGGACTTTGAGACCTGTGCATGTGACCAAGTGATGTCACTCAATTATATGGTGCAGTGCCAGGTACTCTCGCAGGTCCTGCAGCCTCCTGGTATGAGAACATTGCTGCAGATCACTGGGGTAGCACAGGAAGGTGAGTAAATAGCTCAGCAGCTTTGTGTGTGTGAATGCAGTAACAGAAAGTTGGCTACAGTATATTTGTTAAGATCCACTTCAGTCATTCCCATCTAGATTTCTTTCCTGAAAACTGAAGTATGGTTAGTGATAAAGATGGTGAACGTTTCCATCAAGATATCGCAATAATGGAACAAAGATTCAAGGGAAAATGCTTCACTACCATGCTGACTGATTACTGTTGGACACTCCCCAGAGATGCTCCCGAAATGCTGTACAAGAGACAGGCAAAGAAATATAAGACATAGTGCATGATTTGATTTATTTACAAGTATTCACCATAATCTTATTACTATTGGCATGCATTTTGTGATGTAAACATTAAATTGCAGATTACAAAAAATCTAGAACCAGTTTGGCATTTGGGCTCTCGTATTCGTGTTGACAATATAACAATGGATAAAAAATTTCTAATTTTGTTTCATGCACATGACTTTAGTTAAAATTTGTTGACCGGTGTAATGTACATTTGTGCTTTAGATCTCATGCGAACAGTAATGGCCACTTTACACGTCCCAACATCGGTCCGATATTGGGACATACGACGCGGGAGCGCGCATTTTTTGGGCAGAATTCCAAGATTGCATAGGACATGTTACACAGCGCGATATCGGCAGGTAACGCCACTGCAATGTGTACGCCCCCTTGTACGGCCAACCCAGGAACGACCATTTAACATGGGAGAGAATAGGGGAAGTTGTACTCCAAATCGTTGTTGGGCTTTCACACAGCACGATCCGGCCACATCAACCATCCAATATCGAGCCATTGGAGCGCCTGCTCATTTCTCCCCCGATATCGTTTTGGCATCGTTCTTGCATCGGATTTGACTTTTAAACCATACAATGCACGAACGTTATCGGGTCCAACGCACGAACCAAGTGATTTTTTATCGGAGTTGGACGCCGATATCGGGACGTGTAAAGTGGCCATTATACTACATCTCTACAATTTCCATGAACAACCTGGTAACAGCATTTTTTCACAGATTAGCATTGAGGCTGCCACTTAAAATGCATATTTACCTTTAGTATCTGTCAATCTCATGGTTGCAACTTCCTATTGTAGGAAAATTATCGTCAACATTTTGGTGCTAATCTAATTCATTATTATTATTATAATGCTCTTGAGAAGGGTAAATTATTAAAGGACTTGTTAAAACTTTAAGATGCCTTTGACCATAAAGGTTTTTAGTTACCGTTATTTCTCAATGAATTGTTGTACATTGTTTTCTTTTATTGTTTTTTAACGTAGCATTTGTTTCCATGTCTGCTGCAGCTACAGAAAAAAACTTGACAAAATGTACAGTTTGGATTTTCATAACGTAAATTTAGATTTAGTTCAACTATTACAACATAATTTAAAATTCAATTTTAATAATATATAACATAAATAATATTAATATGATAATATAGATGGGGATCCGATTCTATCACATCATGGGATTCTATAATGTGTGAGACTTTAAACGAGTTCTACTATATTATCAATGTTTTAGGTTACTAAATGCAAAAAATGCAAAACTGTGCAAAAGCAGCTGAATTGTCTAAAATATAAACAAAGTAGATATATGTATACAAAATATAATGAATATTGGTATTGGTTAAATTACTGCTATTTATGGTGTACTAATGAACAATTAACAGGTAATCTGATAGTCTGACCTGACTTGCATGGTTGAGGGTTGGTTGAAGGCCATCCTTGCATTATTCTAGTGGACACGAGGAAATGTCCCCAGGCCCACAAAAGAAGCCATACACATCCACCAAGGAAGGTGGTCATGCCTACTGAATGTGTGGTGTACTTCAAGGTCAGCATGTTAGTTGGTGGGTGTAGCATTGTAGACTATGCAAGGGAGGTTATATCTCACCCCTGCACCCCCCTTCCAGGGTGTGGGTCTTACTTCCAGACACCCGCTTCAATTATAGTAAAATCCATTTTCATGTCTCTTCCTACAGAAATGACTGGGGGTAGCAATATCACCACCACTACACCCAGTCTGCTACAGCACATGATCGGGTGTACAAAGATGGTGGCTGCATCAGTTTCTTTGGTTGAGCATGGAAAGACTTTTTTTGCAGTCTGGCACAAAGATGGCGGCTACATCAGATAACATGCATCAGCATGGAAAGACATTTTTTTACATTCTTGCCATTCAAAAGATACCTGGGTCTGCCAGTGTCCTCTAGATCATGATATTTCAGGGACAAACCTACAGACAGGCTAAGCCTTTTATGCAAGTAGATTATGTATAGTCCATGTTTTATACAGTAAAAAATATGCAAGATACAATATACATCTCCCTCAACTGCAAGTATCATCTGTCTTCACATCCTTCATATACAATTAAATATAAATTTAGAATCTTAGATCTTGGCATTTTTTTAATGTCAGATATATGTCTATATAGGATCTGAATCATATTTCTAACTTTTTCTAAATTCAATTTATTTTATCAGATTTTTTTCCCCGGGAGGCTACATCTTGACACCTCTGCTCCAAACATATATTGCATATTGTCTTCTGTGCAAGACTACTGTTACTGACCTTGACCTACAAAATGAAGCTAGAAATAGGCTATGGATCTTCAACACCTAGTGACTCCAGGGAAAAGAGATAGTGTAAAAGATTCACTTAACTCTATAGACATAGCTCAGCTTCTATAGTAAAATACCCTGCATTGTCATGCACACAAATTTATATTTGAGGATGATGTTACACTTATTCTATTATTTAAAATTGAAGGCTGTCCCAAAAATCTCCAATAGTTTTTTGTAATCTTGAATTACAGTGGACACATTTCTTTTCTGTATGAAGTTGTAGTGTTATGGTTATTGAAGTGATTTTAAGTACCATACTTACAGCACTTATTTCTTGTGTTCTTTGGACGGGTCTGGGGTTTAGGAAAACCACTCAAAGAAAATCTTATTTTTGCTACCCAATTTGAGAACAGCAGGATATAGGGACAGATATATTGATTCCAACAATGTAACACTTACTAGGGTGCATGCTGTCATTTAGATAAAATCACTGTCTTAACTGCTGCAGATCTACCAGATTTCTAAGCTCTGTACAATCATGACACTTAATGGCAGCTTTCTATGAACACTGTGCATATGCAGAAAGCTGCCAATTAATGGTGGAGCTTGGTTGATGAATATACAGTTAGGGTCAGAAATATTTGGACAGTGACACAAGTTTTGTTATTTTAGCTGTTTACAAAAACATGTTCAGAAATACAATTATATATATAATATGGGCTGAAAGTGCACACTCCCAGCTGCAATATGAGAGTTTCCACATCCAAATAGGAGAAAGGGTTTAGGAATCATAGCTCTGTAATGCATAGGCTCCTCTTTTTCAAGGGACCAAAAGTAATTGGACAATGGACTCTAAGGGCTGCAATTAACTCTGAAGGCGTCTCCCTCGTTAACCTGTAATCAATGAAGTGGTTAAAAGGTCAGGGGTGGATTCCAGGTGTGTGGTTTTGCATTTGGAAGCTGTTGCTGTGACCAGACAACATGCGGTCAAAAGAACTCTCAATTGAGGTGAAGCAGAACATCCTGAGGCTGAAAAAAAAGAAAAAATCCATCAGAGAGATAGCAGACATGCTTGGAGTAGCAAAATCAACAGTTGGGTACATTCTGAGAAAAAAGGAATTGACTGGTGAGCTTGGGAACTCTAAAAGGCCTGGGCGTCCACGGATGACAACAGTGGTGGATGATCGCCGCATACTTTATATGGTGAAGAAGAACCCGTTTACAACATCAACTGAAGTCCAGAACACTCTCAGTGAAGTAGGTGTATCTGTCTCTAAGTCAACAGTAAAGAGAAGACTCCATGACAGTAAATACAAAGGGTTCACATCTAGATGCAAACCATTCATCAATTCCAAAAATAGACAGGTCAGAGTTAAATTTGCTGAAAAACACCTCAGGAAGCCAGCTCAGTTCTGGAAAAGTATTCTATGGACAGATGAGACAAAGATCAACCTGTACCAGAATGATGGGAAGAAAAAAGTTTGGAGAAGAAAGGGAACAGCACATGATCCAAGGCACACCACATCCTCTGTAAAACATGGTGGAGGCAACGTGATGGCATGGGCATGCATGGCTTTCAATGGCACTGGGTCACTTGTGTTTATTAATGACATAACAGCAGACAAGAGTAGCCCGATGAATTCTGAAGTGTACCGGGATATACTTTCAGCCCAGATTCAGCCAAATGCTGCAAAGTTGATTGGACGGCGCTTCATAGTACAGATAGACAATGACCCCAAGCATACAGCCAAAGCTACCCAGGAGTTCATGAGTGCAAAAAACGTCGAACATTCTGCAATGGCCAAGTCAATCACCAGATCTTAACTCAATTGAGCATGCATTTCACTTGCTGAAATCCAGACTTAAGACGGAAAGACCCACAAACAAGCAAGACCTGAAGGCTGCGGCTGTTAAGGCCTGGCAAAGCATTAAGAAGGAGGAAACCCAGCGTTTGGTGATGTCCATGGGTTCCAGACTTAAGGCAGTGATTGCCTCCAAAGGATTCGCAACAAAATATTGAAAATAAAAATATTTTGTTTGGGTTATGTTTATTTGTCCAATTACTTTTGACCTCCTAAAATGTGGAGTGTTTGTAAAGAAATGTGTACAATTCCTACATTTTCTATCAGATATTTTTGTTCAACCCTTCAAATTAAACGTTACAATCTGCACTTGAATTCTGTTGTAGAGGTTTCATTTCAAATCCAATGTGGTGGCATGCAGAGCCCAACTCGCGAAAATTGTGTCACTGTCCAAATATTTCTGGCCCTAACTGTAGAAGTCTACCGGGCAGCATGTTTACTTGTTATCTAATGATAACCTGCTGCTGATACAGTATATTTTATCAAACCTTCATTATGCAGCCAAGTAAGTGCCCCTGCATATTGTTGCTTTCAGATGGGATAGCAAAACTCCTGGAAAAGAGAGATTTCCAGATCTCTCACAATTCACTATTTGGCTTTAACAGAAATGCTGCCCCAGAATGCTCAAAGCACAAAGATGATATCACACATCACCAAATGAAGAGGCCTATTGGTTAAGAGGATCTTTTGAAATCTTAGCTCATAAACCTCCACTGAGATTATTTGAAGGGTTTGAGAATCACTGGTTAGAGGGCAAACAAAGCCTTTTTTAGGAGAAACTAATTTAGCAATAAACTGGTTTGAAGCAAAAACAAAAAATTAATGTTTTAGTAGAAGCTGAAGGATTTGGGAATCACTGGTTAGATTATAAAAACAGCCTTTTTAGGGTAAAGTGAAGGATTTGGTAATCACTGGTTAGATTATAAAAACAGCCTTTTTAGGGTAAACTGAAGGATTTGGGAATCTCTAGTTAGATTCTAAAAAAATCATTTTTAGGGGAAACACTAGGATTTACCAATTACTTGCTGTATGCAAAAATTGTGGCTTTGGCATTGGACAGATTTAGGAACCACAATTGTTCTTAGCAAAAAATGATTATGTCCGGATGGACTCATCTTGCCTTCCTATTCTATCTAAAAAGCGATGGAGTAGCTAGTTATCTTTTTGTGTAACACGGACAGAGCAGTATGGAACAGCAGCACTGTCCCTAAACAGTAGTGCTCTGAAAATGGCGACAACAGCATATGGCCACTTCTTATACTCCAAGAGACATTTGAATTTGGCAGCCAATGAAACAAGCCAGCCAATGACAAAAGCTGCAGACAAGGAACATCCATACAGAACATGGTGGAAACAAAATGCCCCATCACTCCTCTGACATCTACACACACCCTCCCCTCATCAAACACATCCCTCCCACTATCCTACCCTGTCAGAACGGTGGAGAAAAGTATCAATTACACACAGTAATGCTGTCTTTTATCAGATCACTTTACTAACAAATACGCGTTTGCCGATTTTTTTGTGAAATTGCTCGTATTTCCGATTCCGAATAAGATCTGCAATGTTCTTGCTGAATTTTATAGATATTATCTTTTAACCCCTTCATGACCCGGGAATTTTCCATTTTTCATTTTCGTTTTTTGCTCCCCTGCTTCCAAGAGCCATAACTTTTTTATTTTTCCGTCAATATAGACACATGATGGCTTGTTTTTTGCGGAACGAGATGTACTTTCATATGCAATCATTTATTTTACCATATAGTGTACAGGGAAATTGCAAAAAAATTTTAAATGCAGTGAAATTGCAAAAAAAGTGCAATGACACATTTGTTTTTTGGGTATTTTAGTCACCATGTTCACTATATGGTAAAACCGACGTGACAGGGTGATGCCTCAGATCGGTACAAGTTCGTAAACACCCAACATGTATACCTTTACTGGTATCTAGGTGGTGAAAAAAAATTCAGAAATGTGAAAAATAACAAAAACTGACTTTTTGCGCCATGTTCTGTGACCGGTAGCGTTCTCATTTTTCAGGATCTGGGGCTGTATGATGGCTTATTTTTTATGCCTTGGGCTAACGTTTTAATGGTACCATTTTTTGGGGGGATCTGCAGTTTTGATCGCCCATTATTGCTTTTTATAGCAATGTTGCGGCAACAAAAAAAACAGAATTTTGGCGTTTGAACCATTTTTTTCGTTACGGAGTTCACAGCTCTCATTAACGGATTTAAATGGATGATAGATCGGGCGATTCTGAACGCGGAGATACGAAATGTGTATTTTTTTTCTTATTTTAATACTTTTATTGTGAATGGGGGAAAAGGGGGGTGATTTGAACTTTTATATATTTTTTTTTTTTTACAGGTTTTTAAAAACTTTATTTTTTCATTGATTCTTATTTTTACACTGCCTCTTTAAGAGGCACCTTGCTGCACAGTCCAATCGCTTCTGGGAGATACAGATGATCTGCAGCTCATCTGCATCTCCCAGAATCGCGGACCTGCTGCGGTTGGCAGCGCCTGCCAACCACAGCAGGAAACTGCGCTCTGACAGCATCCGGGGGTCTAGCCAGGACCCCGGGCTGTCACGTGAGCGTCGGAGATCCCGCGATACTTATGCGGGATTTCCGGAGCAGGCGGAACAGCACGTTCCCCGCCGCAGCCGCCTTGGATCCCGGTGTCAGTGATTGACAGCGGGATCTAAGGGATTAACAGTGTCGATCGGATCCCAAATCCGATTGGAGCTGTTATCCCGACATCTCAGCTGATCACATCAGCTAAGATGTCAGCTGTTTGATGTGAGCGCCACGCCGGAGCTCACATCAAACACCCCTTACCCACCCATGACGTTGTATAACGTCATAGGTCGGGAAGGGGTTAAAGTGAAACTGTCAGCAGTTTTTTTGCATATAGGCTGCGGCCACCACAAGTAAGGCCTTATATACAGTATTCTGGAAAGAGGAATATTGCTGGGCACTATTACTTACCAAACCTGTTTTCAGGACCAGTGGAGTCCCACCTAAAACACCTTTGGTCTGCACTGACCACCGGTGTTGCTCAGTCATAATGCATTCAATAAAGTCTGTGTGGTACAAAAAATCCTTATGGCTCTGTTTATTAACCTTTGCTGGTTACATCACAGATGGGGAGGGGGTGGTGGAGGCAGATGACGGCACCGTTTTGCGGGTATTCCGCTTCCACGGGTTGTACAGAGTGCTGTCTTTTTTCTACCGCACAAACTATACAGTATTCTGGACTGCCGTATATAAGTCCCCAGACCAATCTATAAAATGTAAAGAAAAACCTGTTCTTATTATATTTACTTGGGGGCGGTCCGATCCGATAGGTGTTGCAGGACTCGGTCCGGCGCTTCCTTTCTTTCTGTGAATGCCATCCTCTTCTCTACATACTGCGGGTGACTAGTCCTACATCACCCACACACAGTCATCCCCAATGCACTCCTGCACACGCGCACTTTGCTCAGCCCTGCTGAGGGCATAGCACAGTACTGTAATGTGCAGGTGACCCGCCCCAGGGCCATAGGGTACCTGGTCTCAGGCGTTTGGTTTCACGGGGGATGTCACGGGTGGCCTGTGCCTTGGCCCGTTGCTCTGGTGGTCGCTGAAAAAGGGAAAAAATAAAAATAAAAAGTGTTTGTGATGCCACCTACAGTTCTGGTAATGGTACTGGAGCTGCTTGCAGATCTCCGGGGTGATGATGAGGCAGCTAGTTGGTAATGCTCCCCGTAGGTGGACCGGGGTGCCCGGGGCAGTTGTAAAAGTTCATGTACATTCTTTACACAGGGAGGCAGCTTACCACACAGCACAGTCACTTGTCCTCTTCACTGCAGCAAGTGTGCGGCTCATCAGGCACAGGCAAATGGGGTACACCACACAATCTTGAACTCTGAACAGGCTTACTGGCAGTACATCAAGCAGGTTACAGATGACACAGTCTTTTGGGTCACTCTCTGGCCTGGGTAGTCACCAGGGAACTGGTATGACTCACTTAGGACCCTCGGTGGTATGCCTGTCGTTCCTTTCCAGTCCCTCACTGCACTCTCTCCTTTCTTCCTCAGCGCCTCCACGCGCAGAGCCTGAAGCCAGATCCTCGGATCCTCTCTAACTGAGTTAAATAAGATCTGCTGCACACCAACACTAAAAATTCTAACAAGAAAAAAGAGCATACTGGCTAACATGTATTAATTCTCAATGTGAACTGGAGCAAAATGCATAGTAGAAAACTACTTGAGGCTATAGATAAGGAATAACATGAGAACTTAGCTGATGTAATGGCCATGACATCCGAGCTTGGTAACCGCGGCAAGGTCTCATTCTACCAGATCCTATTCTATCGCCTTATGTCTGCAGTGTGAACTTGCGTGTATGGGTATATGCCACTGTATTCAATCTAAAACCTGCCTATGGAGGGCGTGTCCAGGACCAAAACTACAAATATAATGTAGAGTCTCATTGGTTACAATTGTGTTCACATTGTGCATTAATACATGTTAGCCAGGATGCTCTTTTCTTGTTAGAATTTTTAGTGTTGGTGTGCAGCGTATCTCATTTAAGTAATGTTATGTCATTTTCCAGCTAGCACTCATCACAGAGGTGTGCCAGCCATCTTTAACATATGCCTCTCTAACTGAGTGGCTCCTCTCTGAGCCCTCAGGATCCTATATGGGGCTTTTTCTGGGCACGCCGGGTTTTGGCCACGACTTTTTGAAGAAGCTCGGGCCTCCGCTTCGGCAGCGCAGGGGTGAACACCTGCACTGCCGGTCCTCCATTCCGGGTACCAGATCCCTCCAGCCGGTAGTCGTACTGGGCCTGAATTCGGGTCCACTGCAATCCCTGCTGCCCCTAAGATCTCCCTCTCTCAGGAGGATCTCTCCTGAGACATCCTCCTCTGTGCTCCTCACAGCCTTTCTGACTATTTGTCTTCCTGCTCTTCCACTAACCCACCAGACTCCACCCCCCAGGACTGGGTCTCCCTGGCAACGGGTCCACTCAAGTCCCCTGCTCTAAGGTGTGTGGATGGGTGTTGTCCTTAGTAACAGGGATACTACACACTCTTATCTGGGTGCAGTACCCCTCTATGGTGTCCTGACCAGTGGGGCGCCACACAGGCATGTGTATAGGCCAAAGAACACCTTTGTAGTATATTAGTCCTTAATGCTGGTAACCACAGCTTACATGCTAAAACACTGTTGACAGGTTCACTTTAATATGTCTCAGAGGCAAAACTAGAAACATAGTCCTTTATTGAGGGACATGTCTTACAAAAAGCACCTTTCTAAAAGAAATTAGCTTCTCTAAATTCCAGTGAATGTACAGGTGCATCTCAATAAATTTGAATATCATCAAAAAGATCATTTATTTCAGTAATTCAATTCATAAAGTGAAACACATATATAGAGACATTACTAACTGAGTGATCTATTTCAAGAGTTGTTTCTGTTAATGTGAATGATTATTGCTTACAGCCAATGAAAACCCAAAAGTCATTATCTCAGAAAATCAGAATATTATATAAGCCAACTAAAAAATGATGTTAAGTCATAAATGTTTACAAGAATAGGATATCTACCGCGACACTACTGTATATATAAGAAATGTAAATTAATGAGTGGCACTAGAGAAAAGAGGATCAGACTGAATTGTGCAAATGTATAATGCAGAAACTGCCCTGTGCTAAAATTGAAAATCAGAGGTCTTAGTCTCATTAGTAGCCACTAAGGATCAAGCCTGGCACCCACTTCAAGGAGCCTCCACTGCCAGGTCCTGACACTATGCCCTAGTGAAATTGTGAAATGTGTGTAGGCTTATATGTCCAGCTCTACTGGCTGCATTAAGTCTTATACTTTTTCACATATTGTCTATTTTGACTGAGCTCCCATTATATATAATTTTCCCTTTCCTTCTTTTCTTAGTCTGGTATCCACTCTTGGACACCAGTGTGAGGTCCTAGCACACACCTGATTCCTGTTTTTAATTACATCCATGGACATATAAGCCTACACACATTTCACAATTTCACTAGGGCATAGTGTCAGGACCTGGCAGTGGAGGCTCCTTGAAGTGGGTGCCAGGCTTGATCCTTAGTGGCTACTAATGAGACTAAGACCTCTGATTTTCAATTTTAGCACAGGGCAGTTTCTGCATTATACATTTGCACAATTCAGTCTGATCCTCTTTTCTCTAGTGCCACTCATTAATTTACATTTCTTATATATACAGTAGTGTCGCGGCAGATATCCTATTCTTGTAAGTATTATTATTTTCTGCCAGCACCTACATGTAAACGGTGATGCCAGTCTTATACTTTTTCACATATTGTCTATTTTGACTGAGCTCCCATTATATATAATTTTCCCTTTCCTTCTTTTCTTAGTCTGGTATCCACTCTTGGACACCAGTGTGAGGTCCTAGCACACACCTGATTCCTGTTTTTAATTACATCCATGGACATATAAGCCTACACACATTTCACAATTTCACTAGGGCATAGTGTCAGGACCTGGCAGTGGAGGCTCCTTGAAGTGGGTGCCAGGCTTGATCCTTAGTGGCTACTAATGAGACTAAGACCTCTGATTTTCAATTTTAGCACAGGGCAGTTTCTGCATTATACATTTGCACAATTCAGTCTGATCCTCTTTTCTCTAGTGCCACTCATTAATTTACATTTCTTATATATACAGTAGTGTCGCGGCAGATATCCTATTCTTGTAAGTATTATTATTTTCTGCCAGCACCTACATGTAAACGGTGATGCCAGTCTTATACTTTTTCACATATTGTCTATTTTGACTGAGCTCCCATTATATATAATTTTCCCTTTCCTTCTTTTCTTAGTCTGGTATCCACTCTTGGACACCAGTGTGAGGTCCTAGCACACACCTGATTCCTGTTTTTAATTACATCCATGGACATATAAGCCTACACACATTTCACAATTTCACTAGGGCATAGTGTCAGGACCTGGCAGTGGAGGCTCCTTGAAGTGGGTGCCAGGCTTGATCCTTAGTGGCTACTAATGAGACTAAGACCTCTGATTTTCAATTTTAGCACAGGGCAGTTTCTGCATTATACATTTTCACAATTCAGTCTGATCCTCTTTTCTCTAGTGCCACTCATTAATTTACATTTCTTATATATACAGTAGTGTCGCGGCAGATATCCTATTCTTGTAAGTATTATTATTTTCTGCCAGCACCTACATGTAAACGGTGATGCCAGTCTTATACTTTTTCACATATTGTCTATTTTGACTGAGCTCCCATTATATATAATTTTCCCTTTCCTTCTTTTCTTAGTCTGGTATCCACTCTTGGACACCAGTGTGAGGTCCTAGCACACACCTGATTCCTGTTTTTAATTACATCCATGGACATATAAGCCTACACACATTTCACAATTTCACTAGGGCATAGTGTCAGGACCTGGCAGTGGAGGCTCCTTGAAGTGGGTGCCAGGCTTGATCCTTAGTGGCTACTAATGAGACTAAGACCTCTGATTTTCAATTTTAGCACAGGGCAGTTTCTGCATTATACATTTGCACAATTCAGTCTGATCCTCTTTTCTCTAGTGCCACTCATTAATTTACATTTCTTATATATACAGTAGTGTCGCGGCAGATATCCTATTCTTGTAAGTATTATTATTTTCTGCCAGCACCTACATGTAAACGGTGATGCCAGTCTTATACTTTTTCACATATTGTCTATTTTGACTGAGCTCCCATTATATATAATTTTCCCTTTCCTTCTTTTCTTAGTCTGGTATCCACTCTTGGACACCAGTGTGAGGTCCTAGCACACACCTGATTCCTGTTTTTAATTACATCCATGGACATATAAGCCTACACACATTTCACAATTTCACTAGGGCATAGTGTCAGGACCTGGCAGTGGAGGCTCCTTGAAGTGGGTGCCAGGCTTGATCCTTAGTGGCTACTAATGAGACTAAGACCTCTGATTTTCAATTTTAGCACAGGGCAGTTTCTGCATTATACATTTGCACAATTAAGTCATAAATGTTGGCCTAATTAAAAGTATGTACAGTAAATGCACTCAATAGTTGGTTGGGGCTCCTGTTGCCTGCATTACTGCATCAATGCGGTGTGGCATGGATGAGATTAGCCTGTGGCACTGCTGAGGTGTTATGGAAGCCCAGGTTGCTTTGATAGCTGCCTACAGCTCATCTGCATTGTTGGATTTGGTGTTTCTCATCTTCCTCTTGACAGTACTCCATTGATTCTCTATGGGGTTTAGGTCAGGCGAGGTTGCTGGCCAATCATGCAAAGTGAAAATGTGGTTATTAATCCAGGTATTGGTACTTTTGGCAGTGTGGACAGATGCCCAGTACTGCTGGAAAATGAAATCTCCATCTCCAAAAAGCTGTCGGCATAGGAAAGCGTGAAGTGGTCTAAAATTTCCTGGTAGACAGCAGCGCAGACCTTTGTCTTGATAAAACACAGTGGACCTACACCAGCAGATGACATGTCTCCCCAAACCATCACTGATTGTGGAAACTTCACACTAGACCTCAAGCAGCTTGGATTGTGTCACTCTCCACTTTTCTCAAGACTTTAGGAACTTGATTTTCAAAGACTTTCAATGATCTTTTGTGTCTTACCCTCCTTGAGGAATGTGTCAATGACTGCCTTCTGGACATATGACCATTTTAACACTAGAACTACTGTACTTGTGACACCTACTAGAGCTACTGAATGTAGTCCTTTTGACTACTGACTTGTTTTCGTTTATTTTTAGAGTTTCATTTGTGGCTATTTATTAATAATTATATTTTTTTAATGTATTGTTATTGTGAGATCCAACAGTAATGCTTTGGAATGTTTTTTTTCAGATTTTTTTTCAGATTTTTCTACAGGAAATAACAAAAGTAAACTAAGTAAAAGACGTTTTAAAATAATTTATTATTAAGGTGCACACATATAAACAACAACTCAAGAACAACAAGCAGAGAAAATGTAAGTGAAGGAGAAGAAAAGTGAAAATATGGCGCAGAATCTCAATAAAACCAACCAACCGTTATTATGAAGAACAACTGGTAACTTTCTAAACATTTGTTGATTCGCATTTCAGGCATCGTCTTTCAATTACAGCGGTACATTGCCCACACAAAGACTTATGGCAAGTCATACAATTTCCAACAGATCGATTATTTTTGCATTTTGCTTTTAGCTGGCAAAATTTTTTCTGAGACATCACATCTGAAGATGTAGCAACTTGGGACATGCCACCCTTTCCCCTAGATACAATGTGGCACCCCTGCGGGGGATTGCCACAGGTTACACTGGTGCAAGGAAGGATTGACACCTTGGTTTGTTCAGCACACAACACCTTCCACTCCAGACCTGAAGGGGGAGCTCTACTGGCTGCATTAAGTCAGTTCCCCTTTAATGAGATCCAGGCTGAGAGGAGGAGACAGTTGGTCCTAGGAGACAGTTGCTAGGCAGTTAGTTCGTGTGAGGAGAGGAAAGAGGAGGAGGCTGAGCTGCTGGTCTCTGGAAAAGACAGATGCCAGGACCAGAAGGGACTATTTTGTCAGCTGTTCACACCCCAGGGAAGGGGCCGGAGGCAAGGAGAAGAGGTAGGGAATAAGAAGAGGGACTAAAAGATATTCCCCCTTGAGGACAAACGGACACTGGAGTCTGATGCTGTGGGCTTGTATAGCCACAGTAAAAGCCCAGCAATTTCAGGAGAAGTTTAGCCCTGAAGGAAGAGATTAGAGACATTAAAAACTAACCAAACAGAGGACCAGGGGCCACAGGATATACCGGGTTCCCGCAGAAGGGCCTGATTGTTAGTTTTAGACGAAGAAGGGCCTGATTGTTAGTTTTAGACGATAGAGAATTGGAGAGCTCAAACTCATGCAAGACTCATCCCTCAAGAGAAAGAATAGAGATAAAGGAGGCCTCATATCTTTCTAAGGAGTTGATCCTAAATTGCACCAGGGACCCGGTTATTACTCAGAACTGTACCTGTTTTGTGACTACCAGTAAAAGGTACCGGAACAACTATCCCTGTGTGTATGTGTGTGTCACGGGTGGCACGGATGACAGGGTGGAGGCCACGCGCAGACGATCCCAGCGGGTGGCCCACCAGCCATAATGGGGGAGGATGGTCCGTCTCTTTCAGGGGCATTTACCTTCTGTGTAGATGGAGAGAGGGTGTGATGGGATCTCGCTGTTATGGGGGGACGGCTGTGGAGGTCTTGTGCTCGGTCTGGTTTTATCCACCAATATGGTGGGTCACTAGGACCCAGCAGATTCCTTCCACCTTTATAAGGAGGTTCATTACCCTTCCTCGGTGCAGGTGATAGTTCCTTGTGCACTCATTATCCTTGCTCCAGCAGACGCTGAGGTTGTCGAGGTTGCTGAGTTCTGCTGTCAGATAAGTGTTTCCTTTTCCCTAATGTCTGTCTTCCCTGGTGTTTGTCTTTAGTTGATAGTGGAGGGGTCTAGTGAACCTCTCCATCTGATCCTTAGATAAGATAGTGCTAGGATCAGAGAGGGACGAGGTTCGTGGTCGGCGACAGTTGAGGAGACTGTATAGGGACGTTAGGGCAGACAGGGTCAGCTCTAGGAAGTCTAGGGGTTACCGTCTCCTTCTTGTGCCCTTAGCGTTAGGGACTCCTTGTCCCCCCCCCCGTCGTTATCCTACGCTGGGTGTCTTCCCTACTCCCAGCGTGACATTATCACCTGCCAGTAACTGTAAGTGAAGGAAGGGGAGGATTCTATTTTTTCCCTTTTCCTTATGGATCCTGTGTCTGCTTTGGCCCAGCAGCTGCAGACCTTGTCTTTAGAGGTTGCGGACCTTCGGTCGGCTCTACTGGGACCACAACCACAAAATGGTGTCTTGGGGAATCAAGCAGTGGGTCCGGCCAGACCGGAACCTAAGGTTGCCCTCCCTGACAGGTTTTCAGGAGGCAGAGATAAATTCACTGTGTTCAAAGAGGCCTGTAAATTATACTTCAGGCTTAGGCCGTATTCTACTGGTGACGAGCAGCAGCGAGTAGGAATTATTATATCATTGCTGCAGGGGGATCCCCAATCCTGGGCTTTCTCTCTGCCACAGGACTCTACTTGTCTCCAGTCTGTGGATGGATTTTTTGACGCCTTAGGCCTCATATATGATGACCCTGACCGTGTCTCTTTGGCTGAATCCAAATTGCGCCATCTCCACCAGGGGACTCGGTCAGCGGAATCATATTGTTCTGAGTTCCGCAGGTGGGCTATGGACACGAAGTGGAACGATCCGGCTCTCAGGAGCCATTTTTGCCAGGGTCTTTCGGAAAGACTGAAGGATGCCCTGGCAGTGTATGAGACCCCTCCGTCCCTGGAGGCAGCTATGTCGTTGGCTATTCGCATGGATAGACGCCTCCAGGAGCGGAGGGGTAGACCTCCGGCAACTGGGAGCCCTTCTCGTGGTGGTTCCTCGTTGCCGGGTGGTCACTCGGAGGGCGAGTCATTTCTCCCGAGGGGGGAGGAACCTATGCAACTTGGAGGAGTGGCGGCCTCGAGGCTCTCCTCCGGTGCCTCCCGGGGCAGGGGGAAGGGGGTCTGTTTTTTTTGTGGGAAAGGAGACCATTTTATCGGGGCCTGTCCCTACGCTCCGAAACGGACTGGGGTGCCGGGACCTCATATGTCTATGGGGGGTGTGGGGGTAGTCGAGCGGGAGGTGTGTGTATCCTCCGTTTGTACTTCCCATTTTCTCCTGAGTGCAGAGGTGGCGCTAGAGAGCAAAACGGAAGGCATTTCTGTGTTTGTGGACAGTGGTGCGGGGGTCAGCATGGTGGATGCTCGTTTCGTACACGCTCATGGGCTTAACCGCTGTTTATTGTCTCGCCCCATCCGTATCTATGCCATCGACTCAGCACCGCTTGCTCAGGGTAGTCTCACACATATCGTACATAACATTAAGTTAACGGTTGGATCCCAACATCAGGAGACGTTATCTTGCTATGTCTTAGACGGTCTCCCTGCTCCCATTGTCCTGGGCTTGCCATGGTTGATTAAACATAATCCCGTAGTGGATTGGCAGTCCAGGGACATTGTGGAATGGAGTGATTATTGTTCGGAGAATTGTTTGGCTACATCCTTTTCGGTGGTATCTGCTGAATCTCTGCCCCCATTCCTATCGGAGTATGAGGATGTGTTCTCAGAGAAGGGGTGCCGAGACTTGCCCCCTCATCGGGCATATGATTGCCCTATCAACCTCGTTCCCGGAGCTAAACTGCCCAAAGCTAGGATGTTTACTATATCTGGTCCCGAAAGACAAGCAATGAAGGATTTCATTGCTGAAAGTCTAGAGACGGGTCACATTAGGCCCTCCACGTCGCCGGTTGCGGCTGGTTTCTTTTTTGTGAAAAAGAAGGTTGGGGGCCTCCGTCCTTGTTTGGATTTTCGGGAATTGAATCGGATTACTGTCCGTGATCCATACCCCCTCCCTCTGATCCCTGATTTGTTTAGTCAGGTTGTGGGTGCTAAATGGTTCTCCAAGTTGGATTTGAGGGGGGCCTACAACCTGATTAGGGTCAGAGAGGGGGATGAATGGAAAACTGCATTCAATACCCCGGACGGCCATTTTGAAAGTCTCGTGATGCCG
Organism: Allobates femoralis; assembly: GCA_033576535.1. Taxonomy (NCBI): domain Eukaryota; kingdom Metazoa; phylum Chordata; class Amphibia; order Anura; family Aromobatidae; genus Allobates; species Allobates femoralis. The sequence goes on from JARQOC010000004.1 coordinate 455,429,098, forward strand.
TTCGGGCTCACTAACGCCCCTGCGGTTTTCCAACATTTTGTCAATGATATTTTCCATCATTTGGTGGGTAGATTTGTAGTTGTTTACTTGGACGATATCTTGATCTATTCTCCCGATATGGAGACGCATCAGTCCCATGTCAAACAGGTGTTGCAGGTCTTACGGGACAACAAACTATACGCCAAACTCGAGAAATGTGTTTTCGCCGTTCAGGAGGTTCGTTTTTTGGGGTACCTCCTGTCGCCGTTGGGTTTCCGGATGGATCCGGAAAAGGTCCGGGCGGTGCTGGACTGGGAGCGGCCGGACAATCTACGGGCATTGCAACGTTTTTTGGGGTTTACCAATTTTTACCGTAAATTTATTAAGAACTATTCGGTACTGGTGACGCCTCTAACGGACATGACTAGGAAGGGGACGGATTTTTCTGAGTGGTCTGATTCTGCTCGCCAGGCTTTCTCCTCCCTGAAGCGTTGTTTTGCTTCCGCGCCTGTTCTTTGTCAGCCCGATCTTTCTCGGCCCTTCGTTGTGGAGGTGGATGCGTCTGAGGTGGGGGTGGGGGCTGTGTTGTCGCAGGGGCCTTCGCCTGGGAGATGGGTGCCCTGTGCGTTCTTCTCCAAGAAGTTGTCGCCGGCCGAGAGGAACTATGATGTGGGTAATAGGGAGCTCTTGGCTATTAAGTTGGCTTTTGAGGAATGGCGGCACTGGCTGGAGGGGGCTGTCCATCCCGTCACGGTTATTACCGACCATAAGAACCTGTCTTACCTTGAGTCCGCCAGGCGTCTCAATCCCCGGCAGGCCAGGTGGTCTTTGTTTTTCACGAGATTTAATTTTACCGTCACCTACCGTCCGGGGGTTCAGAATGTGAAGGCGGATGCATTATCGCGTAGTTTTCCGGGAGGTAGTACTCATGAGAGTCCCGTCCCCATCTTGCAGGAGGGGGTGGTTGTTTCTGCCCTTTGCCCTGATCTAGAGGGGGAGGTGTTGAAGGTTCAGGGGGGCGCCCCTGCCTCCTGTCCTTCTGGGAGGCTTTTTGTGCCGTTCTCTTTGCGTCTCAGGGTGCTGTCGGAACATCACGACTCTGTACTGGCGGGGCATCCGGGCGGTAGGGCCACTTTCGATCTCTTGTCTCGTCGCTTTTGGTGGCCGGGGTTGAGGAAGGACGTAGCGGAATTCGTATCCGCCTGTGGTGTGTGTGCACGTGCTAAGGTTCCGCATACCCGTCCGTCTGGGTCTCTCGTGCCATTGTCTATTCCTGAGAGGCCATGGACACATTTGTCAATGGATTTTATCACCGATCTTCCGGCGTCGGCGGGTAAGACGGTGGTACTGGTAGTAGTAGATAGATTCAGTAAGATGGTTCGCTTTGTGGCACTGCCTGCACTTCCTAATGCTCGGACTCTGGCACAGGTGTTTGTAAGTGAAATCGTGAAGCTTCATGGGGTTCCCTCTGATGTGGTTTCTGATCGCGGTACTCAGTTCGTCTCCAAATTTTGGAAGGCTTTTTGTACACGTTTGGGGATTACGTTGTCCTTTTCTTCTGCTTTTCATCCGCAGTCTAATGGTCAAACCGAACGTGTGAATCAGAATTTGGAGACTTACCTGAGGTGTTTTGTCTCTGACCATCAGGAGACTTGGGCAAGCTATTTGCCCTTGGCCGAATTTGCCCTTAATAATCGCCTTCAGGAGTCCACTGGCAAGTCGCCGTTTTTCGGTGCATATGGGTTTCATCCTCAGTTTGGTACTTTTAGTGGTACGAGTCCTTCCGGAGTTCCGGAAGAGGACCATTTTACCTCGTCCCTCTCCTCGGTTTGGCGGAGTGTGCAGCGTAGCTTGAAGCTCTTAGGTGACAGGTACAAACGTATGGCTGACAGGAAGCGTGCGCCAGGTCCGGACCTATGTGTGAATGACTACGTGTGGTTATCTACCAAGAATGTGAAGTTGAAGGTGCCCTCTTGGAAGTTGGGGCCCAGGTTTATCGGCCCCTATAGGATAACCGCCGTTATCAATCCCGTGGCGTTTCGTCTCGCGTTGCCTCCTGCTCTTAAGATTCACGATGTGTTTCACAGGTCGCTCCTCAAGCCGTATGTGCCATCATCCAACCCGTCTCCTTTGCCTCCTGAGCCCATCTGTGTGGCGGGGAATCTGGAATTCGAGATCTCGAGGGTGGTTGATTCTCGCATGTTGCGCCGTTCTCTTCAGTATTTAGTGCACTGGAGGGGGTACGGTCCTGAGGAGCGGATGTGGGTGCCGGCGTCGGAGGTGTCCGCCGCGAGGCTGGTCCGCGCTTTTCACCGTTCCCATCCGGATAAGCCTGGTCCTGAGTGTCCGGGGGCCACTCGTAGGAGGGGGGGTACTGTCACGGGTGGCACGGATGACAGGGTGGAGGCCACGCGCAGACGATCCCAGCGGGTGGCCCACCAGCCATAATGGGGGAGGATGGTCCGTCTCTTTCAGGGGCATTTACCTTCTGTGTAGATGGAGAGAGGGTGTGATGGGATCTCGCTGTTATGGGGGGACGGCTGTGGAGGTCTTGTGCTCGGTCTGGTTTTATCCACCAATATGGTGGGTCACTAGGACCCAGCAGATTCCTTCCACCTTTATAAGGAGGTTCATTACCCTTCCTCGGTGCAGGTGATAGTTCCTTGTGCACTCATTATCCTTGCTCCAGCAGACGCTGAGGTTGTGGAGGTTGCTGAATTCTGCTGTCAGATAAGTGTTTCCTTTTCCCTAATGTCTGTCTTCCCTGGTGTTTGTCTTTAGTTGATAGTGGAGGGGTCTAGTGAACCTCTCCATCTGATCCTTAGATAAGATAGTGCTAGGATCAGAGAGGGGCGAGGTTCGTGGTCGGCGACAGTTGAGGAGACTGTATAGGGACGTTAGGGCAGACAGGGTCAGCTCTAGGAAGTCTAGGGGTTACCGTCTCCTTCTTGTGCCCTTAGCGTTAGGGACTCCTTGTCCCCCCCCCCGTCGTTATCCTACGCTGGGTGTCTTCCCTACTCCCAGCGTGACAGTGTGACTGTGCATCGGCTATAACCCACCATCTTCCTCCTTCACTGCTCTCCCTCACCATCTTCATTTATTGCTGCCCTGAGGTAAAGCTCCACCTGTGGGGAGCTGTACCACACTTTGCTGCCCCCTCCATCACCTCAGCGGCCGGCTGGCAGCGCTGGTACCACCTTACCGGACCCTACAGGTGGCGTCACGTCCCCCTGTAAATAATTCCCTCACACCCCCCCCTTCAAATGATCCCCAGGGCACGGCACCGGGATACCGTCCACCTGTGACTCCCTACTCAGCAGACTCAGTGACCGAGTACCCCCCACAGCCCTGGCCACATCATTTTTCTGGCATCACGAGCAGGACGAACCAGCCTGGTATCTACCAGGTGAAGTGCGCCTTAAGACTTTATTAATTGACTGTTTGTGCGGCCGCCATTACACCGCCTCAGGAATTACAGCTGCGTCACAGCAGGAAAAAGTGCGGGAAGATAAGCCCCGCCCCCTTCCACTCTGCCGGAGAGACTGAGGAAAGCGCCGCTCCCTACTAGAGAGAGACCTGAGGTGCCCGCTCCATCTACAGAGCCGCCGACAGCTGGAGAAACCAGTTTTCATGGCGAGAACGCAGTACCTGAAGCAGCAGCCCAAATAATGCCTATAACCATGCCGTATGTACCGGGTGCCAAGTGGTTACCAACATATGAAGGTAAACCTGGTACGCTAGCAACATTTAAGCATAAGATGTGTGCAATGCTGGACATGTATGCTATGACACAGAAGCAACAGGCTACCGTTGTGCTGGGACAATTAATAGGCGCAGCGGAGCTGGAGGCTGAGTCCTGGAGAAATGCTGACAGGGACTCTGCTGCCAAAGTGTTTGATAAGCTAAAATTGGTATTTGAGAAGCGCACACAGTCTGAATTGAGGATGCTGTTTTATCAGTGTAAGCAGAGACCGCAGGATACCATCAGAGACTATGCCCTCCATTTACAAAGAGCACTCCGGTCCTTGAAACAGGTAGACCCGGCAAGTGTACTGGAAGAGGATAAAATGCTTGCTGAGCAGTTTACAGAAGGATTAAGATCAGACTATCACCGCCAACAAGTGCATATGTGGGTATTGGATCACCCAACAGTGAGTTTTAGTGACTTAAAAGATCGTGCTATAACTGTGCTAAGAGATCCAGCACCTGCAGAACCTGCCAACCAATCCTGGCAGGCTAATGCTTCTTCCATAGACTTTAAACCTATTTCTGCAGAACCTGCAAAAGCAGAGAGTCAAGCTGTAGCAAATGATAACATGCAAATCCAGGTGCTGCAGTTAACTAAAAACATGGACTACGTACTAAAGCTCTTGCAAAATATGCCTGGGGCACCACCACCAAGCAAAATTCAACTAGCTGATAGCCCTGAGGATGTCCCATGGATGCAAAGGAAAGCCAAGTCGCCCGCGCAGGGGACCAACGCACCATTCCAACGTAGACCCTTGTCGCCCGTGCAGGGGACCAACGCACCATTCCAACGTAGACCCTTGTCGCCCGCGCAGGGGACCAACGCACCATTCCAATGCAGAGCCTGGGATTACACAGATTCTTCAGGACAACCCATCTGCCTGCGATGCAACAAACCAGGACACTTTGCAAGAGGATGCCCTTTAAACACGAGATTCCTGGGTCCGAGGGCCAACTCCCAGGAGTAGAGCAACTGGGCCCAAAAGACTGGTGTAAGCGGTACGTGGGAGGCCGTCCGTACCTCAACATTACACTAGAAGGAATTCCCATGTCGGCCCTATTGGACACCGGGTCGCAGGTTACTACGATCCCACATATCCTTTATAAGCAGTATTGGTCTGATGATGATCTTGAACCCCCAAACCCCAATTTTTATATTATTGCAGCTAATGGCCAACCACAGAAACAGGTGGGGTACAGAGCAGCTACAATAAAGTTGGGGAGGGAGGAGTTGAAAGGTCAAGGGTTATTTGTAGTTGAAGATAATCCTAATAAAAAATGCCCTTACATGGTTATTGGTACAAATGTTATTGAAAACTGCTTTGGAGAAGTGTTGTTTTTACTCTGACAGATTTCTCAAACTTCTGGTTATGGGCGGACAAGAGTCATCCAACGAGAGATCCGAGCCCTCATCCACAAGCAACAGGTAAATCTGTCTGGGGGAGAAATTGGCAGTGTGCGGGTAATAGACTCGGTTCCTATTGTACTACCACCAAATAGTGAAATGATGATATGGTGTCAAGCAGCGATAGGTTGTAGAGGACAGGAATACCAGGCAGTTGTAGAGCCGGTATTTTCGGAGCACAGACCTACACTACTGACAGCCAGAGGAGTGGTGGATGTACGCAAGGGACGAGTACCAATCCGTGTGTTAAATTGTGGGGCAGAGGAAGCAAAGTTACCTAGGTATGCTACCGTAGCAAAGCTGTATACTGTTTGTAACAACAACATACAGGCAGTAGAACCTGTTTCCTTGCCTAGTCCGGCGGAGGATAGTAACTCTAAAGGACAGCTGGAGGAGTGGTGTCAGCAGTTGCATGTAGGAACTGATGCCACCCCTTCTCACCTGAAGCATAGAGTGTACTGGGTAGTGCAGGAGTTCGAACAGATATTCAGCAAGCATCCATTAGATTTTGGGAGGATTAAAGGGGTACAGCATCACATACCCACAGGAAATCATCCACCAATCAAGTTGAGACACAGACCCATTCCGCCAGGTCACTATCAACATGCCAAAGAAATGCTGAGGGACATGAAGGAGGCCGGGGTTATAAGAGATAGTAGTAGTCCCTGGGCAGCCCCTTTAGTCTTAGTCAGGAAGAAGGATGGCACAATGAGGATGTGTGTGGATTACCGGGAAGTCAATAAGATCACTCACAAAGATGCTTACCCATTACCCCGAATAGAGGAGTCTCTTGCTGCATTAAAGACTGCTAATTATTTCTCCACATTAGATCTCACTAGTGGGTATTGGCAGGTCTCCGTTGCAGAAGAAGACCGGGAGAAGACTGCATTTACAATGCCAATGGGATTATGTGAATTCAATAGTATGCCATTCGGGTTATGCAACGCACCAGGAACGTTTCAGAGAATCATGGAAAGTTGCCTGGTACATCGAAACTTCAAAACCGTGCTTTTATACCTGGACGACGTCATCGTGTTCTCTAGAACCTACGAAGAACACCTGAAACACCTGGCGGAAGTATTTGAGGCTTTAGCAAAGTACGGAATGAAACTCAAACCATCTAAATGTCACCTGCTGAAACCTAAAGTCCAATACCTGGGACACGTGGTCAGCGCAGATGGAGTAGCACCAGACCCGGAAAAGGTAACAGCAATCCAGGATTGGCAAAGACCAACGACCATCACCGAGGTACGTCAGTTCTTAGGTTTGGTTGGATACTATAGAAGATTCATTAAGGGCTATACCAAGATGGCTGCGCCCCTACAAGATCTACTGATAGGCCAATCTAAGAAGAGAAAATTTCCAGAGTCACCATTAGAATGGGGAGAGGAACAAGAAAATTCCTTCCAACAGATGAAGCAGGCTTTAACTGGTGAGGAAATTCTGGCTTACCCTGATTATAACCTACCATTTGTCCTTTACACGGACGCAAGCAATGTAGGCCTGGGAGCAGTCCTTTCTCAGATGCAAGATGGTAGAGAACGAGTAATTGCATACGCTATCAGAAAACTTCGACCCACTGAGAGGAACCCAGAAAATGACAGTTCCTTTAAGTTGGAGTTCCTGGCCTTGGTCTGGGCCATAACAGAAAGGTTCAAGCATTACCTCGCAGCTTCGAAGTTCACTGTCTTCACAGATAATAACCCATTGACACATCTGGATACCGCAAGACTTGGAGCATTGGAGCAACGTTGGATGGCTCGACTGTCGAATTATGACTTTACTATCAAATATCGAGCAGGCCGCAATAACGCAAATGCAGATGCCCTTTCTAGAAATCCTCAAGTACATCCACAAGGAAGTGAAGAAGAAGATGACCTAGAGGAAATAGAACTCCCAGCTTTCCATAAAAGTAGAAAATGGCAAATCGCTGAAGATCGAGTCTACCAAAATCGTCACACTGCTGAACTAAACCCGTTGCCTCACTATGGATGGAAAGAGACTCAAGACAGTGATCCAGCAGTAAGTCTTGTAAAGAAGTTAATAACCCAACCAGATTCCAAACTTGAAAAGAATGCTCCACTGGAAGCTCAATACTTGTGGAAAGAAAGAAGCCGGTTATTCATTTATCAAGGTCAATTGTGCAGGCGGTACATCAACTCAAGAACACATGAAATGGTATGGCAAGTTGTGGTTCCAAAGAGAGATGTTCAAATGGTATTGCAAGCGTATCACAATGAATCGGGACACTTTGGATGGAGAAAATTAGAAATACTGTTACGTGAAAGATTCTATTGGATCAGCATGAGAGCCTCCATAGAGAGATGGTGTAAAAATTGTGGACCATGCTCATTAAGAAGAAAAGATCGTAACAGCCAGAAAGCACCCCTCAAACCTATCATCACCAAAGAACCATTAGAACTGGTAGCCATAGATCATGTCAAACTTACACCCAGCAAATAAGGGTACACTTATGCTCTTACCATGGTAGACCATTATTCCAGATTTCTTGTGGTAGCTCCAGTAAAAGACTTAACAGCTGAGATAGCAGCAAGAACATTTCAAGCTTATTTCTGCAGACCTCATGGCTATCCAGACCAGGTATTGACAGACCAAGGACCTGCCTTTGAAGCTGAAATATTTCAAGAGTTCTGTCGCCTTTACGGATGCAAGAAAATACGCACCACATCTTACCATCCTCAAACAAATGGAATGTGCGAAAAGATGAATCACGTGGTAATTGAAATGTTAAAAACTCTGCCCTTAGAAGAACGAAACCAGTGGCCAGAAAAGTTACCAGATCTAGTTGACATTTACAACAACATCCCAGTAAGTTCAACAAATTGCACCCCTGCATACCTCATGAGAGCAAGACCAGGAAAATTACCAGCAGACTTTGAGTTAGGCATAGTAGTTCCTGAAGCAGATACTACAGATACAGATTGGGATACTCGTAGGAAAGAACAATACCAGAAAATCCAAGAATGCGTTGAGAGAAGTCTGGAAAGATCTAGAGGAAGATAAGAAACTAACTTCAACAAAAGTGCCCAAGGAACGCCCTTAACACCAGGTGAATTGGTTTTGAGAAGAAAAAGAAGAATGCACAAACTAGATGATTAGTGGGAAACAGAACCATACACTGTATTACCATCCAATTTTGATAACCAGAAAACCTGTTTAATAAGCAAAGATCATGGTGAAACTACAGCAACAGTGTCCAGAGATCATTTGAAAAAGTGCCCTCAACAGCTTCAACCAGAAGAAGATGTACCTTGTCCAAAGCCAGAAGAGCAAGAGAAGCCAAAGACAGTCCAGACAATCATTAGAGAGTTACCAGCAGATTGGCCTCAAATAGAAGGTACATATCTAATCCCAACTTTAACGTTTCCATCAGCAGTAGAAGTGCCGAGAATACAAGAACCACCCGTTGTACCGGAACCAGAGATCCCTGCAATCGGTGAACCTGCCAGTCCACTAGAGAGACTACGCCAATACTACGGTATTACAACAACACGTAGATCTGATAGACTGAGAGATAGAGCATGCACTGCATCAGGTACAGACATTAGTAACACACCAGTGCTACGCACATCAACCCGTAGTAACTTTGGTCAGCCACCACTTAGATACAGAGAGTAGGCGATAAAATGTGGGAAAATGTAAAAATGTTTAAAATGTAAATATGTTATTAATGATAGTGTGTAGAAGGGTGGAGGAACTGGACTAGCACCCATGCACATCAAGTTAGGAAAAGAAAGTGCCTGGGGGTGGTATAAGTGAAGCCAGGCCTCCTAAGCAGATACACCCGTATTGTATATAGTTATGATTTTTAATTTTTAAGAGACTTGACCTGTTGAACTTTTGAACTTTTCCTTTTGCTTATTTTTATTTATTTATTTTTTTAAATAGACCATAGCCACAGGACTGGTAGTGGCAAACCCCTGTTTCAGCACCCCCTAAACAGCCTGCAGCGAATGGACTAGCGCTGTATGGACTGGTAACCTGTTTTCTTATTTTTCCTTGGTTTTTGTAAATTTTTCATTTTTAAGACTTTGTTCAATAATCGAATGTAAATAGTTATAACCTGTTGTGTTTATGAAAAATGTTTCAGTCCCGGAGGACTGTGTTTAACTAGGGGGGAATGTGGCACACCTGCGGGGGATTGCCACAGGTTACACTGGTGCAAGGAAGGATTGACACCTTGGTTTGTTCAGCACACAACACCTTCCACTCCAGACCTGAAGGGGGAGCTCTACTGGCTGCATTAAGTCAGTTCCCCTTTAATGAGATCCAGGCTGAGAGGAGGAGACAGTTGGTCCTAGGAGACAGTTGCTAGGCAGTTAGTTTGTGTGAGGAGAGGAAGGAGGAGGAGGCTGAGCTGCTGGTCTCTGGAAAAGACAGATGCCAGGACCAGAAGGGACCATTTTGTCAGCTGTTCACACCCCAGGGAAGGGGCCGGAGGCAAGGAGAAGAGGTAGGGAATAAGAAGAGGGACTAAAAGATATTCCCCCTTGAGGACAAACGGACACTGGAGTCCGATGCTGTGGGCTTGTATAGCCACAGTAAAAGCCCAGCAATTTCAGGAGAAGTTTAGCCCTGAAGGAAGAGATTAGAGACATTAAAAACTAACCAAACAAAGGACCAGGGGCCACAGGATAAACCGGGTTCCCGCAGAAGGGCCTGATTGTTAGTTTTAGACAATAGAGAATTGGAGAGCTCAAACTCAGGCAAGACTCATCCCTCAAGAGAAAGAATAGAGATAAAGGAGGCCTCATATCTTTCTAAGGAGTTGATCCTAAATTGCACCAGGGACCCGGTTATTGCTCAGAACTGTACCTGTTTTGTGACTACCAGTAAAAGGTACCGGAACAACTATCCCTGTGTGTATGTGTGACTGTGCATCGGCTATAACCCACCATCTTTCTCCTTCACTGCTCTCCCTCACCATCTTCATTTATTGCTGCCGTGAGGTAAAGCTCCACCTGTGGGGAGCTGTACCACACTTTGCTGCCCCCTCCATCACCTCAGCGGCCGGCTGGCAGCGCCGGTACCACCTTACCGGACCCTACAGGTGGCGTCACGTCCCCCTGTAAATAATTCCCTCACACCCCCCCCTTCAAATGATCCCCAGGGCACGGCACCGGGATACCGTCCACCTGTGACTCCCTACTCAGCAGACCCGGTGACCGAGTACCCCCCCACAGCCCTGGCCACATCAACAACATACGGACCACTCTACTCTGTGACAAGCTTTTGCAAAAATGCCTTGCGTGACATTTGTCCGGTGGTCATCTCCTTGTATAATATCCAAGCATTTATACCCGCTAAGTCTAAGGTATTTTCAAATGCGTGAACAGGCCATCTCCTACTACCTGTTCTTGTGCTGTATTTGCGTGCCATCTGATCTACTACATCTACTCCATATTTTGTTTCATTATAAAACTTTACAGTTTCTGGAGTTTTTTTTGGAGATTCAGAAGCAACAGGAACATCGGGATGGACGGAACTCAGAATTATCACATTTTTGGTTGGCTTACCTTGATACACGGTAAGTGTAAAATTATCTTCATTTTTATAGACTTTAGTGGTGTACAACTTTTCTTTCATTGATTTTATTTCTTTAGGCACTTCTCGTCTTATCTTATTTAGCGTTCCCACGATAGTCGTTCCCTGGCTTTTTAGCTGTTTGGCAAGTTTTACTGATGTAAAATAATTATCAGTGGTTACATTTCGACCTTTTTTCAAAAACGGCTGCAATAGTTTCATGATTACGTGGTCAGCTAAACGGTCATCAGCACGGCGTGAATCATCTTTACCCAGATAAGGGAAGCCATTTACAACATATTTACTATCCTTATCTACAGCTATGGCCATATTTATCTGGCTTGGAAGGTATATAATGTGTGAAAGGACACCTGGTTTTGCTTGGGAAAAGTTGTTCTTCAACCGTAATGTATGGGCCAGGTTTGTAACAAGCAATGCAATAGGCAATAAACCTGTCCCACACAATAGAAAAGAGAGCAAATTTGTCGTTTTGCAGTCTCTGCGATCGATTGGACTTCTCATCAAATCTGAGGTAATGCATAATTTCTACAAAACGGTCCCTAGACATTATCACTTTGCATAACGGTATTCCCCAGTCATTTGACCATATAGTTTCAATAGAGTGATGGCTCGTGCCCGATAGTCCACGGACATAAAATATTGCTAGAAATGGATCTAGCTCCTCATCAGAAAGAGTAAACTCTTCATTATTGTTCCGGCGTGCTTCTGCAATAGTACAGTTCTTTATGTGAGTCAAGATAAATAAATCAAAAATAATCTCCATGTACTCAAAGGACTATCACTAATTATATTTCTTCTGTCATATCCTCTAGGGCCGGGTGCTTCTCTAAGAATGTTTTGTTTTGCCCGCCTACCAGGTAAGTTTTCTCCAATCTCAAGAGGTTTCCATTGAATACCATCAGCTGAAACTAGTATTCCTGGAGATTCGCCTTCTGTGGTTTTGGTTGCATCGCCTTCGCCGCCATCGCCTTCTGTTGTCGATACATATCTGGTAAGTTTTGCAGATTTTTTCTGTCCACGACCGGGAGGATGGTTGCGAGGCAACATCAACGCATGAGCCTGATCCCCAGTTGATGAGCTTGCAACATCTGGCAAAAAAGTTGATGAATATTTATAATTTTTGTTTAGTAACTCAGTGTGTGGAAGAACAAATAAATACACATAACTACTTACCTTCCAGATTTGTTTCTTCTGAGTCTTCAGATTCACTTGAAATGTTTTGAGGATTGAAATCTTCATCACTGTCCGTATCAATTTGAGTATCCTGAAAGATGAAGGGAGTATAGGTGTATCACGGTCCGCGCTGCTCCAGGGCTTAAAAAACTCACCAAAGAGTCAGTCAGATTTCCATCCTTTATTCTCCTTCTCCTACGCGTTTCGGCGCCTAGCCTGGCACCTTCATCAGGGATATATATATCCCTGATGAAGGTGCCAGGCTTGGCGCCGAAATGCGTAGGAGAATAAAGGATGGAAATCTGACTGACTCTTTGGTGAGTTTTTTAAGCCCTGGAGCAGCGCGGACCGTGATACACCTATACTCCCATCATCTTTCTGGAGTATAACCACTGTTCAGTGGTCGGTGGAGGTCCTGCAGCAGCTTGGAATAATATTTCCTAAACGCCTTCAAACCAGTTGTGGGGATCACAACTGCATCAGGTGAGTGGCTTCTCAGCACCACCCCATTACGATTAGTGTCACTAGTGATAGGACACTATTGCGCCTCTTGTCCCCCACCCTTTTATATTTTACAATTTGAGTATCCTGACATTTGGCTTCCGATTCATCCTCTGGTATGGATTGCAAAATAGCCAGAATGTCTTCAGGCTTTACCGCACGTCTTCTAGCCATATTAGTAAATTGGAGAAATTCCACTTGAGAGTTCACTGGTTCACTGAAAAATAAAAATGAAATGATAACTATAAGAAATAATACATGTTCTGCCACCTTCAAACGTAGGGGGTTGAATCAGTTGACAGACAGCTAAAGTCTTTCCTAACAATTCATTGAGGTAGATGCAGGGGGTCCTTTACAACTTTTATTGCTAGGATCATTCTAAAACTACAACAGAAAATAGCAATACTGGACATATATACAGTATATATTCATATAACACATCAAACAACAATAATCACCAGTAACATATCCCTGCTGTTCTGTTTGCTACCACTATACAAATATAATGTTTAGTCATTATTGACTGGACCTATAAAAGTCTTGATGTTCTAGTTTATTTATACATTTTTTCACCGAATTATACTGTATGTGAACATGGTTGATCATAAACAAAAGAAAAATGAAAAAAAAAAACAAGTAATTTTTATCGTTTTCGCCTCATAAACCATTGCATTGCATTATTGCTATATTCATGCATATTGCCCATTTGCAGATAAAAA
>JARQOC010000004.1:455442286-455510213 GCA_033576535.1 Allobates femoralis
AAAACTGAAAAGGGGGACGTGAAATATTATTTGACCCCATGAGTTAATACTTTAAAGTGCCCCCTTTTTGTTGGGGATTACAGCTGAAAAGTCGTTGGGGCATGTCTCTATCAGTTTTGCACATCGAGAGACTGAAATTTTGGGCCCGTTTTCCTTGAAGAACGCTGGAGTCAGTGGGGTTGGATGGGGGGCTTTTGTGAACAGCAGTTTTCAGCTCTTTCCCCCGATTCTCGATTGGATTCAGGTCTGGATGTGACTCGGCCTTTCTAACCCCTGGAAAACATTTATTTTTGAACCTTTCCCATTGTAGATTTCCTTTATGTTTGGGCTCATTGCTTGATGGAAGAAAAAATTCTCCTTCCCAGTCTCAGGTCTTTGCAGACTCCAACAGGTTTTCTTCCAGAATGGTCCTGTATTTGGCTCTGTCCATTTCCCATCAATATTAACTTTTTTCCCCCTGCCCCTGCTGAAAAAAAGCAGTCCCAAACCATGATGCTGCCACCACCATGTTTGACAGTGGGGATGGTGTTTTGAGGGTGATGAGCTGTGTTTTTTTTTTTTTACGCCAAACATATATTTTACATTGGGGCCCAAAAAATTTTTGATTTTGGTTTTTTCTGCCAGAGCCCCTTATTCCACATGTTTGGTCCCCCAGGTGGCTTGTGGCAAACTTCAAACGAGATTTTTATGGTATTTTGAAAAAAATGGTTTTCTTCTTCCCCACCCCTTCCATAAAGGCCGGGTTTTTGTCGTGTACGACTGATTGTTTTTCCTATAGGCACACTCTCCCCCTGAGCTATAAAATCTCTGCCCTTCATCAAGAGTGATCAAAGGCCTTTTTTGGGTGCATCTTGATTAGTATTCTCTTTGTTTGAGATGAAAGTTTTGAGGGACGGCCGGGTTTTTTGGTTTGGTCTGATACTCCTTCCATTTCAATATGATCACTTGCAAAAGTGGGTCCTTGAGATGTTTAAAACTTTTGGGGAAAACTTTTTGGGATCCCAAAACCAGCTTTAAACTTTGCCACAACAGTTTTCTCGGACCTGCCGGTGTGTTCCTTGGGGCTTAAAGATGCTCTCTGCACTTGAAACAGAACCCTGAGACTAAACATAGAGCAGGTGCTTTGGGATGGAGACTTTATTACACACAGGTGGATTTTTTTTTATCATTTTTCCAGGCATTTAGGAAACATTGTTCATTCAGAGATCCTCATGAACTTTGGGGGGTGAAGGGGTTTTTTGCACTGAAAAATAAAGGGGCTAAATAAAAATTGCACGTCCCCCTTTTCAGTTATTTATTTGTTTTAAAAAAATTTAAAATATCTAATAAATTTGTTTTCCACCTCACGATTGTGTCCCAATTGTTGATTCTTCACAAAAAAATTAGAATCTATATCTTTAAGTTTGAAGCCTGAAACATGGCAAAAGGTGGAAAAGTTCAAGGGGCTAAGTACTTTCACAAGGCACTGTAGCAGGGACACATATATAAGCTTATCTCAGCACAGGAACAAATGTTTTAAACACATCCAAATGTGGAACTTATAATTAACTTTTTCATGAGAAAACCCCTTTAAAGCATAAACAAATGGAGTGGATTTATAAGTTAAGAACACTAAAGCCTAATGTCATGAATGTTGATTTTAAAACCCACACAATTGACATATGATAAATACCCCTATTAACTCTTGTTGTTTTCTGCTAGACTCAGTGTTGTAATAAGTGATGATTTATTGTTAAAGATCTTGTAATTTTTTGACATATGTATTCAAGTTTTAATTTATGTCTTTTGTCTCCTTTATTAGGAGGCTACTCACAAGAAAGTGATTTCACCGAGGTTTGGCAGTGTATTTTGATAAAATTCATACATTTCTGAGAGATATAACAAAGTATAACTGGGAATTATTTTAATTTAAGTGTTGGAGAAACTTAATATGGCTATTAGGGCTGTGGGAATGATTGATATGAGTCCATTGTGTTGGTTTAAGTGTTAAGTGGATGAGTTCTCTATTTGATTCTAACGGTTGTCTAGCTGTACCCCATTAAGGACACATGCTGGACATACTTCTGATACAATATATGGAGTATTTGTGAATCGTGATATACAGCCTGCCAGTGTGTGATTCCCTATATCATATAACATCCCCAGTTTCTCCTAGGTCAATGTACTTACGGATCTTAATTTTTCAACCTCTTTATTAATGTATAGATATTTGGTTGAGTAAGATGTGCGGGCAAGGGAACAACAGTTTTAACTGTTCCCATAGCAGATCTCTTTCAAGATGGCGCTCATTCAGCTGGTGTGCCAAGCTGAGCATGCTCTGACATGTGACTTTGGATGTCCAATGGGAATTGAGAATTCTCGGACATGTGCAATCTGACTTCCTGGATTCTGAAAATGGGGTTGCCATATACCAGAGAGGTGATTTACTGAATTTCAATGTTTAATACATGGTTTTGTCCACACAGTTGTAAATGATGAACTCACGATTGGTTATATATGCATATGCACTTTTTCTTATGATGATCCACTTGATGGGTTATTTATATGTTTTTATTGATTGATTATAATTATCCAATGTACATGCACTGGTATAAATATATCACCTTTATATCACTTCCTTGTGCTTGAAAAAGGCTTGCCACAAGCCGAAACGTTGTGCTACTTTAAGGGCTATTAAAGTCCACTTTTGCTTTATTTTTTGGGTGCTGCTTTGATTTATTTTTGAATGCAAAAAGCTGAGCCAGAGCAAACATAAGTGAACATGCCTGTAGGAGCATGTTCACTCTGACCACCAGAACTAAACCTTAAAGAAAAAGTATATACAAAATGTGTAAAAATACCCTGTAATCTAATATATAAAGCTGAATGTGTGTGTGTGTGTGTATGTATGTGTGTATATCCGGGATTGGCATCTACACCATCGCAATTACAGCCACAAAATTTTGCACAGTCACACTTCTGGACCCCGGGAGCGTCATAGTCTATGTTGTGAGGAGAAATTTTAACCTCGCGCATTCCAATTCACCAATTTTGCCCCTATCTACATAATGGGGAAAAAGTGACAGTTACCAGTTGACAGTCGTGAATGAGAGGGGATTAATGATAGCGCCAAAGACTAACAGCACATGCCAGCATATAGTCACTAAGGTGGGGCCCCAAAATGAGATATTCACCGCGCACGGGGACATGTATACACACCACACGCACACAAAGAGTAACAGCAAGTGTATAGTCGCTAAGGTGCAGCCCCAACATTGGATACTCACCACACACCCGAACAAACACACACACACCACAAAGAGACACACACAACACAGAGACACCCCCACACACCCCCACGGGAAGACACAAACACCCTATAGCGACACATGCACTCACCCCACAGGGACACACACAACACAGAGACACACACACACTCCCAAGGGGACACACACACACTCTATAGCAACACATGCACTCACCCCACAGGGACACACACACACCACAAAGAGACACACACACACACCACACAGACCCCTCACAGGGACACACACACATACACACCCTATAGGGACACATGCACTCACCGCACAGGGACACACACACAACACAAAGAGACACACACAACACAGAGACACACACCCCACACAGACACCCCCCACAGGGACATACACACATACACACCCTATAGGGACACATGCATTCACCTCACAGGGACACACACATACACCACAAAGAGACACACACAACACAGATACACACACACCACAGAGACCCACCCACAGGGATACACACACATACACACCCCATAGGAACACATGCACCCACCCCACAGGGACACACACACACACCACAAAGAGACACACACAACAGAGAAACACACCACACAGCCCCCCCCACAGGGACACACACACATACACACCCTATAGGGACACATGCACTCACCCCACAGGGACAGACACATACACACACCCCGGGGACACACACAGCACACAGACAGACACAGATGTGCACAAATCACCTCACACAACTCGCCTCATACGTGTGCTATCTTTAATTTCCAAACATAAACATCTGATTAAAAACAGCCAATGTGCAACACTTGTGCCATATAGGGAATTAAGGCAGATGTCAGTCACATGAGCTGTCTATTATGTGTATATGTTAGGTAACATATACTGCCCGGCTAGGGGGAGGGTTTACTATTGGCTGGAGATTTATTAGGCTGCCTATAGCAATCAATCACAGCTCAGCTTCTATTTTCTTACAGGTCATTAATATGACATATTCAAATTCTATTTTGTTATACCTAACATCAGTTATTTATTAACCCGGGTGTAGCCGGGTACTACAGCTAGTAAATAAATGAAAAGCTAGTTCAATTAAAACAAGCTACTTACTACTTAAGTTTTTGCAAAAAGGTATAAAACCATCAAACCAACGTGTTTAAGGTCTAGTTTTGGTAGTCAGTGGGAACATGCTCATAGAGGCATGTACAGTTATGTTTGCTTCAGCTCAGTTTTTTGTCTACATTAATTCTGTCTTGTTTTATTACAAGATAGGGAGTGCCCCACACCCCCTCTTACTTAGCCGAGTGCTTATTTTGCTTTCCATTGCTGTGTGTTGATTTCGGGACCCGGGCCACCCTGACTTCATTAAGGTCAGATGACACATAAGCAGCTTAGTTAGAGTAAGCACCATCCCGAAGTGGGAACACCTTGACGTTAGTGGGATGGCTTTATACCTTTTTGCAAAACGTATGTACTAAGTAGCCTGTTTTTAATCTCACTAGTTATTTTTTTAATTTTTTTATTACAGGGTATTTTTTACAAGTTTTGTATATATTCTTTCTTTAAAGTTCTGCATTGAGATATATATATATACAGTATACAGACGCACAAACACACGGTGGTTGGAACCAAAGAACTCAAATTTGGACTCATCAGACCAAAGCACAGATTTCCACTAGTCTAATGTCCATTCCTTGTGTTCTTTAGCCCAAACAAGTCTCTTCTACTTGTTGCCTGTCATTAGCAGTGGTTTCCTTGCAGCTATTTTACCATGAAGGCCTGCTGCACAAAGTCTCCTTTTAACAGTTGTTGTAAAGATGTGTCTACTGCTAGAACTCTGTGTGGCATTGACCTGGTCTCTAATCTGAGCTGCTGTTAACCTTCGATTTCTGAGGCTGGTGAATTGGATGAACTTATCCTTCGCAGCAGAGGTGACTATTGGTCTTCCTTTCCTGTAGCAGTCCTCATGTGAGTCAGTTGCACTTGGGAACACTTCTAAAATTTTCCAAATTTTTCGGACTCACTGACCTTTATTTCTTAAAGTAATGATGGCCACTCGTTGTTCTTTACTTTGCTGCTTTTTTCTTGCCATAATACAAATTCTAACAGTCTATTCAGTAGGACTATCAGCTGTGTATCCACCAGACTTCTGCACAACACAACAATGGTCGCAACCCCATTTATAAGGCAAGAAATCCCACTTATTAAACCTGACAGGGCACACCTGTGAGGTGAAAACCATTTCCAGTGACTACCTCTTGAAGCTCATCAAGAGAATGCCAAGAGTGTGCAAAGCAGTAATCAAAGCAAAAGGTGGCTACTTTGAAGAACCTAGAATATAAGACATATTTTCAGTTGTTTCACACTTTTTTATTAAGTATATAATTCCACATGTGTTAACTTATAATTTTGATGCCTTCAGTGTGAGTCTACAATTTGAATAGTCAT
Source organism: Allobates femoralis (assembly GCA_033576535.1). NCBI lineage: Eukaryota > Metazoa > Chordata > Amphibia > Anura > Aromobatidae > Allobates > Allobates femoralis. The sequence continues at coordinate 455,448,004 of JARQOC010000004.1, forward strand.
GAAAATACAGAAAAATCATTCTGAATGAGAAGGTGTGTCCAAACTTTTGGTCTGGCATGTATATATGCTGTAAATATATATATATACAGTTGTGGCCAAAAGTATTGACACCCCTGCAATTCTGTCAGATAATACTCAGTTTCTTCCTGAAAATGATTGCAATCACAAATTCTTTGGTATTATTATCTTCATTTAATTTGTCTTCAATGAAAAAAACACAAAAAGAATTGTCCTAAAGCCAAATTGGATCTAATTCCACACCAAACATAAAAAAGGGGGTGGACAAAAGTATTGGCACTGTTAGAAAAATCATGTGATGCTTCTCTAATTTGTGTAATTAACAGCATCTGTAACTTACCTGTGGCACCTAACAGGTGTTGGCAATAACTAAATCACACTTGCAGCCAGTTGACATGGATTAACGTTGACTCAACCTCTGTCCTGTGTCCTTGTGTGTACCACATTGAGCATGGAGAAAAGAAAGAAGACCAAAGAACTGTCTGAGGACTTGAGAAACCAAATTGTGAGGAAGCATGAGCAATCTCAAGGCTTCAAGTCTATCTCCAAAGACCTGAATGTTCCTGTGTCTACCATGCACCATGTAATCAAGAAGTTTAATGCCCATGGCAGCGTGGCTAACCTCCCTAGATGAGGACGGAAAATAAAAAATTGACGACAGATTTCAACGCAAGATTGTGCGGATGGTGGATAAAAAACCTCGACTAACATCCAAACAAGTTCAAGCTGCCCTGCAGTCCTAGGGTACAACAGTGTCAACTAGGGATGGGCGAATCTACTCGCTAGGACTCGTTACTCGGCGAGTAGTAAGGGACTCGCAGGACTCGGTACTCTGCGAGTTTCCCAGTGATTACTCGCACGAGTCCAATGCAAATCAATTTCAATCCTAGTTTTGTCAGAAACGCTGACAAAACTAGGATTGCCATTGTTTGCATTAGACTCGGCTACTGTGCCAGTGATAGCAGGAAAACTCGCAAAGTAACTGCTGTTACATTGCGAGCCGAGTCCAGCTGTCTTCTCTGTGCAGGCTGCCAGCTCCAGGGTCCTAGAGCCCACCTGCTCACAGACATGATGTAGCAGTGCTGAGATTGTTCTCAGTCTGCTCATTCCCTGTGCATAGACATCTATCTATGCACAGGGGATGTAGCAGAGAGGAAATCGCGTTTTGGACTACGTCGGACGGAAGAGGATTTTTTTAATTAAAGATGGAGTCCCTAATGGCTTTTTTTTTTATTTCAAATAAAAAATTTTCTCTGTGTTGTGTTTTTTTTACCCTTTATTGGAGATTCTTAGTGGCTGGGTCAAACGTGGCCTGACATTAAGAATCTCGGGCTTAATACCAGCTTGTATAACAAAGCTGGTATTAACCCTTTATTACCCAGCGTGCTACCGCCACCAGGGCCGCTGGAAGAGCGGGGTTCAGCGCCAGAGGATGGCGCTTCAATGAACGCGCCATCTTCTGGGGCGGCTGCGGGCTGCAATTTGCAGCGGGGGGAGCCCAGAAAGCTTGGGCATCCCTGCGCTGCAGATTCCAGCCCCCAGCTGCTTAGCTGTACCTGGCTAGACATAGAAATTGCGCGGAGCCCCACACATTTTTTTTTAATTATTTCATGAATTTCAGAGTCAGAGTCTCAGAGTCAGAGTCTCAGAGTCAGAATCTCAGAATTTCATGAAATAATTTAAAAAAAATGCGTGGGGCTCCGCGCAATTTCTATGTCTAGCCAGGTACAGCTAAGCAGCTGGGGGCTGGAATCCGCAGCGCAGGGATGCCCAAGCTTTTTGGGCACCCCCCGCTGCAAATTGCAGCCCGCAGCCGCCCCAGAAGATGGCGTGTTCATTGAAGCGCCATCCTCTGGCGCTGAACCCCACTCTTCCAGCGGCCCTGGTAGCGGTGGCACGCTGGGTAATAAAGAGGTTAGGGCCAGCTTTGTATTATCAGCTGGCCCTAAGCCCGAAATGTATGGCGGTCACGCCAATATTAGACATGACCGCCATGAATTTCTATTAAATTGTTTTAAAAAAAACACAACACAAAGAAAATTTTTTATTAGAAATAAAAAAAAAAGCCATTATGGACTCCATCTTTAATTAAAAAAATCCTCTTCCGTCCGACGCAGTCCAAAACGCGATGTCCTCTCTGCTACATCCCCTGTGCATAGATATAGATGTCTATGCACAGGGAATGAGCAGACTGAGAACAATCTCAGCACTGCTACATCAGGCAGCAGGCAGGCTCTAGGACCCTGGAGCTGGCAGCCAGCACACAGAGAAGACAGGACTCTTATCTGTGCGAGTTTCCCAGCGATTACAGTTGCAAAGTAAACGAGTCCAATGCAAATAAATGACAAAACTAGGATTGCTTCAGGCTGAAGCTTCCGAGACACATCTGCGATTTGTAAATCTCACACTACTCGCTATTACTCGCTTCCCCATTCATTAACATTGGACTCGCTAGACTCGCAACGAGTAGCGAGTCCTGTGCTCGGACTCGCTAGAGTCAAGCGATTCCGAGTAATTTAGGATACGCCCATCACTAGTGTCAACCCGTACTATCCGTCGGCGTCTGAATGAAAAAGGACTGTATGGTAGGATACCCAGGAAGACCCCACTTCTTACCCCGAGACATAAAAAAGCCAGTCTGGAGTTTTCCAAAACTTACCTGAGAAAGCCTACAACATTTTGGAAGAATGTTCTCTGGTCAGATGAGACAAAAGTAGAGCTTTTTGGGAAAAGGCATCAACATAGAGTTTACCGGAGAGAAAAAAGAGGCATTCAAAGAAAAGAACACGGTCCCTACAGTCAAACATGGCGGAGGTTCCCTGATGTTTTGGGGTTGCTTTGCTGCCTCTGGCACTGGACTGCTTGACCGTGTGCATGGCATTATGAAGTCTGAAGACTACCAACAAATATTGCAGCATAATATAGGGCCCAGTGTTAGAAAGCTGGGTCTCCCTCAGAGGTCATGGGTCTTCCAGCAGGACAATGACCCAAAACACACTTCAAAAAGCACTAGAAAATGGTTTGAGAGAAAGCACTGGAGACTTCTAAGGTGGCCAGCAATGAGTCCAGACCTGAATCCCATAGAACACCTGTGGAGAGATCTAAAAATGGCAGTTTGGAGAAGGGACCCTTCAAATATCAGGGACCTGGAGCAGTTTGCCAAAGAAGAATGGTCTAAAATTCCAGCAGAGCATTGTAAGAAACTCACTGATGGTTACCGGAAGCGGTTGATCGCAGTTATTTTGGCTAAAGGTTCTGCAACCAAGTATTAGGGTGAAGGTGGCAATACTTTTGTCTGGCCCATTTTTGGAGTTTTGTGTGAAATGATCAATGTTTTGCTTTTTGCTTCATTCTCTTTTGTGTTTTTTCATTTAAGACAAATTAAATGAAGATAATAATACCAAAGAATTTGTGATTGCAATAATTTTCAGGAAGAAACTGAGTATTATCTGACAGAATTGCAGGGGTGTCAGTACTTTTGGCCACAACTGTATATATGTACATGTGAATCTACTTCAAGTGTTTATGTCTGTTAATGTTGATGATTATATCTTACAGCCAATAAAAACCCAAAGGTCATTAATTCAGAAAAGTAAATAGGGAGGATGAAGGGTTAAAAATATTCCATGAGATATCAAAGTGTGAATATAATATTGCTTTATTAGTCAACGTGTCTCAGAGCTCACTGAAATGCCCTGAAACATAACAATGTGACATTGATTTGTCCTGAGGAAGGGGCCAGGGAGCACTGAAACGTGTTGACTAATAAATCACTAATATATTTAGCCTTCGATGTATTGTAGAGTGTGGCAGTGCGGTTTTTAACCCTTCATCCTCCATACTCTATATGCACCATGTTGGGGACTGCAGCAGCCATAATACATTTTATAGTGGCTGTGACTCTCACAACCACACAAGGTGGAGCCTCTGGTACCTATTTAGGTAATATTTTATCTCTCAGACCCTTCATTCTCCCTACTTTAATTTTCTGAGATAATAACCTTTGGGTTTTCATTGGCTGTAAGCCATAATCATCAACATTAACATAATTCAACGCTTGATATAGATCACTCTGTTTGTAATGACTCTATATAATGTATGCGTTTCACTTCATATATTAAATTATTGAAATAAAGTAACTTATTGACGATATTCTATTTAATTGGGATGTACTTGTATATATATAATATATAGATATACTATAAAACAAATATATTTACAGTATCTATGCCTAGTAAAAAAGACAAGAAGACCTCAGAAATCATAATAATAATATTGCAGTTTATTCTTGACTGCTGTAGTGCTGCGTCCGCACGAATAGCATGAAAAATGTGCTAGATACCATCAGATGACAGGAAAGTGGTAATAAACTTATGTAGAAGCTGCAAACAGAAATGGATATTGGTTAGAATTTTATTAAAATTATATTTTGTGGATGCTCACAACCTTGCATCACAAATCATGCTGCAGACAGTTTTATTTGACATTATTCAGTATTATGTCAGCTTCATAGACCTATAATTCATAGAAGTATGGCATACGTCTTTGGAAAGATTTAAGAGCAATGTGGTTATTTGTGATTTAATGATAAACTCATGGAGGATGTTTTTCTGTCAAAAGAATTTATTTTATGAGATGCAAAGTTATGATTTTTTTTCTAGTCATATACTTTGTTTGGATGGAAGCTGTAATACATATATAATATAAAAATACTATCAGTATATTTGACAAAAAATATTCTTTTTCTTATATTTTTACATTTGTACCTAAAACATTTAATTAAAAATATTTATATTTGACTAATTGAAATCTTAATGATTAATAATGCACAGCTGCATATAAAAGGTCCTATAGCTCAAAAGGACCAAATGAATTGTCATAGGCAGGTTGCAAATAATTTTAACTAGTACATAAGGCACATGTTGTGGTGCCCAGCAGAGAAAGTGTCCGTATGTTCACTTGCTAGTAGTGGGTTTGAGTACCAATTACAAAATGTGGTGACCTCCCCAGAGGGGCACAGAACAGCAGCTCTAGCTGTGGGTGTAGTTTGTTTCAGGTGAAAGAAACCAGCTCACCTACAGTAAATGAGAGTATCTCCATTGAGCAGAGGAAGAGCAAGAGATCTGAGTTTAAGAGGGGGGTTTAATAAGGATTAAGAATATGTGTTGTAAAGAGAGACATTGAGGCTTTGCCACAGTACAGGAGAAGCTGCTAAGGACATTGTTCCTTGTAAGATTATTTGTGACATCCAAGCACAATGCCTTTTGAGAAACTCTATAACAATTAAAGGGAATCTGTCAGCAGAATTTCAACCCCCAAACTATTTACATGCATATATAGCCCTTCCAAAGACAAATCCAGGGATAACTTTACATAACCAGAATGTTCCTCCATTACTCAGAATTCAGCATTTGAATTGATATGCAAATTAGACTCTTGAAATGAAGCCTCTGTCACTCCAGCTCTATTTCCTGATGAGAGTCCCATCCTCTTGTTTTACTGACAGTCTCTATACCACGTTACTTCTGACAAAAGAGCCATAAGTCAAGCAGAAGGAGGCAATCAGGGAATCAAATTTATAGCTGTGTTGCTGGCTCTACAGCAGTATTTCTCAACTCCAGTCCTCGGGACCCACCAACAGGTCGTGTTTTCGGGATTTTCTTAGTGCACAGGTGATCATTTAATAACCTGCACAGGGGATAATTCCAACACCTGTGCAATACTAAGGAAATCCTGAAAACACAGCCTGTTGGTGGGTCCCGAGGACTGAAGTTGAGAAACACTGCTCTACAGGGATGACCACAAAAGGGAAAAATATATTAAGGAATTAACTATAGAAAATTTAGTTTTGTTTAGGGATCTTAGGGATAAAATTTTTCCTTATGGATAGATTGACATGCCAAATCTGGCATGCCAGTATGAGATGACTTCAAAGACACAATGCACCTCTCGAAAATTAAACATGCAAATTGTCTCTTCAGAGAGAAAAAAGACGAACTCTAGTGCAACCTATTGGAAATAGCAATCCTAAAAGTCAAAGTCTGTCCTTTAACGAGCCTTGCAATATAATTTACGATAAAAAGCCAAATCAGAAACTCAATTTGCATGCACAGTGTTTCGGGGTGTTTGCTCTCGTCAGTGCAAAGTATGAGATCTGATTTGCTAGGTGAGAGGCTAAGACTGGGGATTTAAGGAATAACATTATTCACAGTTTTCTTTGGATTTCTGCTTCACCATCAATTTTAAAATGTATAAAACATTTTTATGGGGATACCTTTTGTGGTGACTTCTTCTGATAGTCTGCTGTGTAAGAAACTGCACAAGAGGTTGTAACTTAACAAATAAAAATTCTTCGTGTTCCAATAATGCAATTTGCTATGGCAAAAGTTACTTTATAGAACACCGTACAGGATTTAGCCCTTTTTCTGGTACTCAAGGTCTATGTTACAAGCAGCAAGATGTGGAGGAGAAGTAACAGCAGATAGTGTGGAGTGGATGATAGAGTTGCCATGGGCAAAGAATAAAGCTCAGAATAAAGTTCCTAAAGAATAAATAAATAATTAAAGAATAAAGTTTAGAATGAAAATGCCACATTGTTGTCCATTATGACAACAGTAAACCAGCTGTGCCTTTGGATGTGCTGGTGAGCATAGCAGATTATATGCTGAATTGTACAAGGGATTATTACCATTAAACAAAGTGATACAGTACTGTGCAAATTAATTGGGATAAAGCATTTTTTAAGTAAAACCGTAAGTTGGTTACCAGTCAGTGATTCAAACCAGTTTTAACTGCTTTGAACAGGTGTGAGTGTACAACCTTGAGTAACAAAATGTGGTTTGACTGGTTTTAGTCAGAAAATAACAGCTAGCTGCCCCCCAGCTTCAGTTGAGAGCTTGTTTCTGTGAGGAGTGGTTTAGTGTACTTTATCTCTCAGTGTGATTCGTGCCTGTAAAAATGGATGTTACTCCACAGAAGAGGTCTAGAATTATTACTCGTTAATGAACATACAAGCTGACTGTAAGAGAAATCGCTTCACTGTTGGTATTGGAAAATCTACCGTTTCAAGAATAATTCACACACACAATGAAACGGGATCGTTTTCTCCAAAACGAAAAGGGAAATGTGGAAGAAAAAGGAAAACGACACCAAGAACTGATAAAACACTTATCAGAAATAGTAAAACAAGTGCAAGAAACACAAGTAAAGACTTGCTTTGTCCCAATAAATTTGCACAGAACTGTAACTGTGTGATAGCCATGGTTTTAGACCATCACTGTAAAAGAAAATCTGGGGAATTTTTATAGCTTCTAACAGTGAGTCGAAATTGGCATAGTACTAAAATAAGCTGTGTTCTCTGCTCAGTAGGGGTAGTTTTACACAAGCGTTTTTCTGTCTTGCGCCTGTCTATGTCGAAATCCTAATGCATCCTGATTAGGCATGCATCTCTATACTTAACATGGGGTCGTATGGACATTAGGTTTTTTACGGATGCAGATGAGTGCATTGTATTGTGTTCACCCCCAGATGCACCTTGTTGCTTTTTTGCAGCTTAAAAAAATCTTGATGTGTCTGGATGAAGCATAATATAGCAAAACAAATTAATGAGGCCAAGCCGGATCAGTCTCTCTATCTCTCTCTCTTTCTCTTGTAGAGGAGGTAAAGCTTAATTTCCTACATGTAGTAGCCTTTGTAATGTAACACGTATCTTTGATTGTGATGTTTAACCCCTTCACTCCGGGTAATTTTCCGTTTTCTGTTTTTTCCTACTCTACTTCCAAGAACTATACATTTTATTTTTCCGTCAATATGGACATATAAGGGTTTGTTTTTTGCAGGTTGTACTTTTAAATGACATCATTATTTTACCATATAATGTATTGGAAAACAGGAAAAAAATTCCAAATTCTGTGAAATTGCAAAAAAAGTTTACTCACACAATAGTTTTTTTTCTTTTATTCATCATGTTCATTATATGGTAAAACTAAGATGTAAGAAGTATGATGCCTCAGGTCACTATGAGTTTGTACATACCAAACATGCATTTTTTTACTTTTATTTAAGTGTTGAAGAAAATTCTGAAGTTTTTTAAAAAAAAAACTATTTTCTGAGACTCGCAAGGTTCACATTTCTCAGGAGATGGTGCCGTGTGATGGATTATTTTTTGTGGCTTAAACTGTCATTATTAATGATACAATTTTTGGGGTAGATGCTCTGTTTTGACCACCTGTTTTGCATTTTATTGTAAAGTCTTGGCAGCCAAAAAAACGTAAATTGGGCATTTGAACTTTTTTGTTACGCACATTACAGATCTGAACTGATTAATTGATTTCAGATTTTGAAAGATTGGACATTTATGAAGGCCGTTGATATAAAATATGTGTAATTTGTTAATAGTTTTATTTTCAATGGGGCAAACGGTGGGTGATTTAAACTTTTATGTATTATTATTTTATTCATATTTTTAAAAACTTTTCTTTTCACTTACTTTTACTTTGCATGCCCCCCTGGGGTGTTTCAACATTGCAGTATCTGATCCTATTGCTGCTCTTTTTGTTCACAGCCATGACCGCATCACAGGGCCTTTGATGTCAGCAGGGAATAGCGTGATCCCTGCCATGCCACTTTAGAATGTGCTGTCAGTTATCTACAGCACGATCTAAAGGGTTAACACTGTCAGGAGGATGGCTGATCCACTTGCACCAGTTAGCTACACATGCTGGCTGATTAGATCAGCTAGCAGGTGCCAGGATTGATGCAAGCTCACAGCATAAGCTTTGCATTAAACGTAGGGAACATGACAAAGGACATACCACTATGTTCCTTTGTCATGAAGGGGTTAAAGTGGTAGGCATCATCTGGTGGAATTACCTGCATTATTTAAGTTATTTTGCTTTAAGTTCACTATTGCATTCTGGGTGACCCTTAAGCATTCTGGATAGTGGCATCCATTTTGAGAGATAATTCCCTTAGTCTATACGTTTGAGCTTGTTCTCCTGCATTGCTCTTGGTTAAACTCCTTTTTTCTTGACAAAGCATATTGGGAAAGAAAACTACCTCTATTTGTCATATCATGGTGTTTAGAATTGTTATTAGGTTGCATTGCAGACATTACACAGGAAGTTTGTGATTGTTAGGAACTTATGTATTGACAAGTCTCCATCTTGCCATGTATTTTCTTTGTTACTGTAAGTTGTCATAGTTGTGTCACATGATATGCTGTGTACTTGTTTGTGCTATTTGTTTCTTACAATTTTACCACTTAAATTACTAATGACCAATACAAAAGTTAGAGTAAAGAAAACAGCCTGCTTTTATCAGAAGACAGAGAAGATTTATGCTGTATATCAGAGTACACACTGTGGGAACATTTAAGAAGACAGAACAGAGCTGCTGTGGTTTCCTCATCTTGGAATTCAAAGGAGCTGGCACTGTGCAAAGTGTGGCAGAACTAAGCTTAGAAGTCATGGCAAATGAAACACTATCACACACCCAAGACTCCCATCTGTAGCATGCCAGTGCCTGAGAGATGACTACTTGTGATGAGCGTGCAATAAAATGCTCAAGTGCTTGGTCCTCAAATTGCTCTGTATGTGTCGCACAATCCGCGCTGCTGCCAGGGAAACACCAGGACACCAGAGTATCTGGAAATGTAGCTTTATTCCTCCAATCCGACGCGTTTCGGAGCTAAACCCAGCTCCTTCCTCAGCTCCAAAACACGTCAGATTTGGAGGAATAAAGCTACATTTCCAGATACTCTGGTGTCCTGGTGTTTCCTTGGCAGCAGCGTGGGTCGTGTGACACATCATCCTACAGAGCATTTCTTGCACCGCTGTGACCCGTGGATGTGTGGATCCTGCAGCAGCTGACCCCTTGCGCTCATGCTTGGTTGTGGGTATACACAACCGGACCAGGTGAGCAGATTCTGATATATCATCTGCATTACCCTTTTTATATAAAACCCAATTTTCTCACATTCCTAGATGGTCCTCAAATTGAGCACGTTGGTTGCTAGGATGGTCTGAACTCACGGAGTATAATGGAAGACCATTAGAAACTCAAGTGTTTTTCCAGCAGACCCTAACAGGATGGCTGGGGAGGAAGGAAAATCGCTGGTGGATGGACACAGTCCTCAAATGGAATGAGAACAGTGTGGGAAAGATGCAGAAATGCATCTCTGACTCCCAGATTGCTACTGGGAGTAATGTATAGAAATACATGGGTGGAATTGTGGCTCAGTTTTGTCCTGGGTTCAAATCCCACCAAGGATGAAATCAGCAAGGAGTTTGTATGTTCTTCCTATGCTTGCGTGGGTTTCCTCCCACATTTCAAAGACATACTGATAGGATGTTTAGATTGTGAGCCCCAATGGGAACAGTGTTGCAAATGTATGAAAAGCACAATTGAATTAATAGTGCTATATAAAAAGAATCTATTATATAATTGCCGTAACTGACTTCCGTCGGAGCGGCGCAACTTCCGGTGGCTTTGTTAGCGAGTCCAGGGTGATTCTCCTGGACTCTGTCCGTGGCCGCTTGCGGCCACGGCGACTCCCGAAGCAATGCCCGCAAAGCGGGCATTGCGAGTCGTTGCAGTCTCGCGAAGCAATGCCCGCGAAGCGGGCATTGCGAGTCGTTGGCACCCACCGCTAACAAAGCCACAGAAGCGCATACGACTGTAGTGTACACCGCTATAGTATACTACAGTCCCATGACCATACGCCTGTCCGCCCCTAAACCTAAGCGCCAACGACTCGCAATGTCCGCTGGCGCTTAAGGGCCGACACGCGTATGCCCATGGGACTGTAGTATACCATCGCGCTGTACACTACAGCGCCATGCTCTAAACCACCCCCTAATGCTATAAACCACCCCCTAAGTGCGCCGCACCTAAGCCCCTACCCTCTAAGCCCCGCCGCACCTAAGCCAATACCCCCTAAGCCCCGCCGCACCTAAGCCCCGACCCGCCGCCCCGCCGCACCTAAGCCCCGACCCGCCGCACCTAAGCCCCTACCCCCTAAGCCCCGCCGCATCTAAGCCCCGACCCGCCGCACCTAAGCCCCTACCCCCTAAGTCTAAGTCCGCCGCACCTAAGCCACGCCGCACCTAAGCCCCTACCCTCTAAGCCACCTAAGCCCCTACCCTCTAAGCCCCGCCGCACCTAAGCCAATACCCCCTAAGCCCCGCCGCACCTAAGCCCCGACCCGCCTCACCTAAGCCCCTACCCCCTAAGCCCCGCTGCACCTAAGCCGCGACCCGCCGCACCTAAGCCCCTACCCCCTAAGCCCCGCCGCACCTAAGCCCCTACCGTCCGCCGCCGCCCCGCCGCACCTAAGCCCCTACCCCCTAAGCCCCGCTGCACCTAAGCCACTACCCTCTAAGCCCCGCCGCACCTAAGCCCCTACCCTCTAAGCCCCGCCGCACCTAAGCCCCTATCCCCTAAGCCCCGCCGCACCTAAGCCCCTACCCCCTAAGCCCCGCCGCACCCCGCTGCACCTAAGCCACTACCCTCTAAGCCCCGCCGCACCTAAGCCTCTACCCTCTAAGCCCCGCCGCATCTAAGCCCCTACTCCGCCGCAACTAAGCCCCGCCGCACCTAAGCCCCTATCCCCTAAGCCCCGCCGCACCTAAGCCCCTACCCCCTAAGCCCCGCCGCACCTAAGCCCCGACCCGCCGCACCTAAGCCCCTACCCCCTAAGCCCCGCCGCACCTAAGCCCCTACCCCCTAAGCCCCGCCGCACCTAAGCCCCTACCGTCCGCCGCCGCCCCGCCGCACCTAAGCCCCTACCCCCTAAGCCCCGCTGCACCTAAGCCACTACCCTCTAAGCCCCGCCGCACCTAAGCCCCTACCCTCTAAGCCCCGCCGCATCTAAGCCCCTACCCCCTAAGTCTAAGTCCGCCGCACCTAAGCCCCGACGCACCTAAGCCCCTATCCCCTAAGCCCCGCCGCACCTAAGCCCCTACCCCATAAGCCCCGCTGCACCTAAGCCCCGACCCGCCGCACCTAAGCCCCTACCCCCTAAGCCCCGCCGCACCTAAGCCCCGACGCGCCGCACCTAAGCCCCTACCCCCTAAGCCCCGCCGCACCTAAGCCCCTACCCCCTAAGCCCCGCCGCACCTAAGCCTATACCGTCCGCCGCCGCCCCGCCGCACCTAAGCCCCTACCCCTTAAGCCCCGCTGCACCTAAGCCACTACCCTCTAAGCCCCGCCGCACCTAAGCCCCTACCCTCTAAGCCCCGCCGCATCTAAGCCCCTACCCCTAAGTCTAAGTCCGCCGCACCTAAGCCCCGCCGCACCTAAGCCCCTATCCCCTAAGCCCCGCCGCCTCCTAAGCTCCCGCCGCTGTCGCTAACACCTAAGGCCCTACACCCGAAGCCCCCGCCGTCCCCTAACCTAACGCCCCCGTCGATCACTTACATGCCTTCTTAGTCATCTGATCGTCCGTCCGATCCACAAGTCCTCCATCCGGCCAGACGTCCTCTTCCTTCGGCCCCGGGGGTCTTCTCTCTTCTTTCCGCCATCTCCGGCTCTTCGTCCGGCCCCCGGGGTCTTCTGTCTTCTTTCCGCCAACTTCCATCTCCGACGTCCTCTTCACTTCTCATTAAGATAGAATGGACGAAAAATCCGCCATTCTATCTCTATGAGATGTGAGCTGCTCTTCTGATTGGTCGCTGTCTAATGCCCTCAGCCAATCAGAAGAGCACCTCATATCCCATTGAAATACATTAGCGGTGTGTCGCCGATTTTATGGCCGCCCACCTGGTTCTATTTGTCGGCCCTAAAATCGCGGACACACCGCTAATGCATGTCTATGGGCAGTCAGCTCGATTTCTGATTGGTCGCTCTCTGCTGACGCCGACCAATCAGAATTCGACCTCACTGCCCATAGACATACATTAGCGGTGTGTCCGCGATTTTCGGGCCGACAAATAGAACCAGGGGCCCGGCCGTTAATTCGCCGACACACCGCTAATGTATGTCAACAAATAAATTTAATAATAAAAAAAATAATAAAAAAATAATTAAAAAATAATAAAAAAAATAAACAAAAAATAATAAATAATTAAATAAAAAATAATAATAAAAAAATAAATAAGCGGACCTGAAGGAGAACTGTGTCTCAGCCTCAGGCTCACTTAAAATGACTAATACATTTAATAATAAAAAAAATAATTAAATAATATTTAAAAAATAATAAAAAAATAATTAAAAAATAATAAAAAAATAAATGAAAAATAATAATAAAAAAAAAAAAATACTAATAATATCACCCCTTTCAGCGGACCTGAAGGAGAACTGTGTCTCAGCCTCAGGCTCACTTAAAATAACTAATAAATTTAATAATAAAAAAATAATTAAATAATATTTAAAAAATAATAAAAAAATAATAAAAAAATAATAAAAAAATAAATAAAAAATAATAATAAAAAAAAAAAAATACTAATAATATCACCCCTTTCAGCGGACCTGAAGGAGAACTGTGTCTCAGCCTCAGGCTCACTTAAAATAACTAATAAATTTAATAATAAAAAAAAATAATTAAATAATATTTAAAAAATAATTAAAAAATAATTAAAAAATAATACAAAAATAAATAAAAAAATAATAATTAAAAAAAAAAAAAAACTAATAATATGAGCCCTTTCAGCGGACCTGAAGGAGAACTGTGTCTCAGCCTCAGGCTCACTTAAAATAACTAATAAATTTAATAATAAAAAAATAATTAAATAATATTTAAAAAATAATAAAAAAATAATAAAAAAATAATAAAAAAATAAATAAAAAATAATAATAAAAAAAAAAAAAATACTAATAATATCACCCCTTTCAGCGGACCTGAAGGAGAACTGTGTCTCAGCCTCAGGCTCACTTAAAATAACTAATAAATTTAATAATAAAAAAAAATAATTAAATAATATTTAAAAAATAATAAAAAAATAATTAAAAAATAATAAAAAAATAAATAAAAAATAATAATAAAAAAAAAAAAAAAAACTAATAATATGAGCCCTTTCAGCGGACCTGAAGGAGAACTGTGTCTCAGCCTCAGGCTCACTTAAAATAACTAATAAATTTAATAATAAAAAAAATAATTAAATAATATTTAAAAAATAATAAAAAAATAATAAAAAAATAATAAAAAAATAAATAAAAAATAATAATAAAAAAATAAAAAAAATGCTAATAATATCACCCCTTTCAGCGGACCTGAAGGAGAACTGTGTCTCAGCCTCAGGCTCACTTAAAATAACTAATAAATTTAATAATAAAAAAAATAATTAAATAATATTTAAAAAATAATAAAAAAATAATTAAAAAATATAAAAAATGCTAATAATTATGCTATTAATGCTAATAATAATGCTATTAATGCTAATAATTATGCTATTAATGCTAATATTTATGTTATTAATGCTAATAATTATGCTATTAATGCTAATAATTATGGTATTAATCGTAATAATATGCTATTAATGCAAATAATATTGCTATTAATGCTATTATTAATGCTATTAATGCTAATAATTATGCTATTAATGCTAATATTAATGCTAATTATGCTAATAATAATCATATTAACGCTATTAATAATGCTATTAAGGCTAATAATCATGCTATTTATGCTATTCAAAATGCTATTAATGCTAATAATATTGCTATTAATGCTCTTTATGCTAATAGTAATGCTATTAATGCAATTATTTATGCTATTAATTCTATTATTTATGCTATTAATGCTATTAATAATGCTATTAATGTTATTAATAATGTTATTCATGCTATTAATAATACTATTAATGCTATTAATGCTAATATTAATGCTATTAATTGTATTATTAATGCTATTAATGCTATTAATAATGCTATCAATGCTAATAATAATGCTATTACTGCTAATAATAATGCTATTAATGCTAATAATTATGCTATTAATGCTACTATTAATGCTCATAATGCTAATAATAATCATATTAACGCTATTAATAATGCTATTAAGGCTAATAATCATGCTATTTATGCTATTCAAAATGCTATTAATGCTAATAATATTGCTATTAATGGTCTTTATGCTAATAGTAATGCTATTAATGCTGATTAGTTATGCTATTAATTCTATTGTTTTTGCTATTAATGCTATTAATAATGCTATTAATGCTATTAATGCTATTAATAATGTTATTCATGCTATTAATAATACTATTAATGCTATTAATGCTAATATTAATGCTATTAATTGTATTATTAATGCTATTAATGCTAATAATAATGCTATTAATGCTAATAATTATGCTATTAATGCTAATATTAATGCTAATAATGCTAATAATAATCATATTAACGCTATTAATAATGCTATTAATGCTAATAATCATGCTATTTATGCTATTCAAAATTCTATTAATGCTAATAATATTGCTATTAACGCTCTTTATGCTAATACTCATGCTATTAATGCGATTATTTATGCTATTAATTCTATTATTTAGGCTATTAATGCTATTAATAATGGTATTAATATTATTAATAATGCTATTAATGCTATTCATGCTAATATTAATGCTATTAATTCTAATAATCATGCTATTAATCCTATTAATAATGCTATTAATGCTATTTTTAATTCTATTAATGCTATTAATAATTTTATTAATGCTAATAATGCTATTACTCCTCATAATAATGCTATTAACGCTATTATTAATGCTATTTATGGTAATAATGCTATTAATACTAATAACAATACTATTAATAGTACTATTATTGCTGTTAATAATGCTATTAATGCTAATAATAATGCTGTTAATGCTAATAATTATGCTATTAATGGTAATAATAATGCTATTAATGCAAATAATATTGCCACGTTCTAGAATCCCGATGCATTTGCATCGGGCTCACAGCTAGTAAATAATAAACATGTAGATATAATTGCACAATCCCCCAACCTTTAATACGATTGCATCCTGTGGAGCTTATTGGAGAGCTTTTGATGATTAAATAAAGAAATAAGTGAAAACAAAAATAACTTAGGATTCCCCCTATTTTTGATAACCAGCAAATGTAAATCAGACAGCTGTGGGCTGATATTATTTGGCTGGGAAGGTCCATAGTTAATTATGGCAACTGGCTGCATTGCAAATGGCCTATGTGTATTACAGGGGCAGTTGTGCCCCTTAATGTAAATTTAGATGTTTCCCTGGGATTCCCTGGGATCTGCAGTTCCACAAGATTTCTTAAGACTTTCAAAGTCAGATTTGCAAATAGCTAGAGACATGGGCGTGTCTTATGTACCACATACATCAACATAGAGGTGTCTCAAAAGTTTAAGTCTGAAGTCTCTGTTTGACATGTGAGTGAGTGGAGATAAGATGACAGCCAGTATGGAGTATGCTGGGATGTGAGAAATAGCCTTGCAAGGTAGGAACAGTCTGGAAAACCATCAATGAACTAATCCGGGTTGCTGACAGATGTCATTATGTATGGACCCTGCCATACGGCCTGAGAAGTTAAACAGACTTGACACCCATATGTTAGTACTGACTGGGGTCAGTGGAACCTGTTTGAGCAATCAATCAGTTAAATGAATTTTATACTTTATGTTATGTTCCTGTAAGGCTGAAAGAATGTTCTTATTTGATTTATCCTGTGTGGTTTATGAAGTAGTAAATAAACCTAATGGACTTTTAAATGAGAAGAGTTCCTATCTCTACTAGAGATGAGCCACCACCCTAGTGTTCATGTTCGATTTGAATCGTCGAATCGGTAGGGTGTTCGACGAATGTTCTTCAAATGCTCGTCGAATACCGTCTAACACCCCGGAAAACACCCTTGCCAGAAAGGTTAAAATAGACATTTTTATATTTTGGACACTTTCTTTTACTTAAAAAAAAATAAATAAAAAATGTTAATTAAGTAAAAGAAAGTGTCCAAAATATAAAAATGTCTATTTTAACCTTTCCCGCAAGGTCCTCTTGCTGATAGGACCTGTGGTGATGTCAGTTATCGCGGGAACTCCGGTCATGTGACCGGAGTTCCCTTGCCAGAAAGGTTAAAATAGACATTTTTATATTTTGATATTTTGAACACTTTCTTTTACTTAATTAATATTTTTTTTTTTTTTTAACACTTTATTTTACTTTATAGCTGTTTATTTTGGCTGAAAATGCGGCAGATGCGGTTTTCTGACCGCATCTGCCGCATTTTTGAACCAAAATCGAACAGCTTCTAGAACTGCTGAATTTGAACCAAATTGTTCGAATTTGTCAAATGACTCAAACACCACCAAAAACAACTCGAATTTGAGATTGGCGAATATTTTGAGTCGAACATCGCTCATCTCTGATCTCTACCTTCAGTGAGTGACCCCTTTATATAGTGTGAACTGTCACACAGTCTAAAAATAGTCTGCATCTGCCCTAGAAGTAACGCACCACAGCTACTTCTGATTGCCTAGCAAGGTGGCAATCGGGGTGATGGTAGTTGGGGTTGATGTCAGCTGTGAAGTTGACATTAAGTCCTGTTGTTAATAATGGAGGAGCATCTATCAAATACTCAGTAAGTAAAATGAAAAAAAAAACACACTCAAAAATACCTTGAAAAAACACTTCCAAATACTTTCCATGGTTCACCAATTTATTTATAAAAATTGTGAATGTCCACCATAGTCCAGGTATACTGATGTAGTGTACCAAGTCAGATGTAGTCCAGAAAAGGAACCCTGAAAAACATAAAAAGAGAGGAATAAAGGAAATGCATTGTCCCTTGTGGTTACTGATATTACCGGTCTTGTTAGTTCACACAGAGGACAATGTGAGACCCGGAATGCTGATGAACGGTAATGTCAATAACTTAGCAATGTTACCGCTTTTCACAGCCACTGGGTCTCGATCTGTTCTCTGTGTGCCCTGGCAAAAGTAATGATGTCAGTAATGTTGACATCATCACCACCTTTCACATCTGCTGGTAATCAAGGAATGATCTAGGTAATCAAGGAATGCTGTGGGAACTGCAGGTCTATGAGAATGTTGCTTTAGAATTGGTGAACAAGAGAAAGTGTCTTGTCTTTATTTCTCCCTTTTTATATCTTTCAGGTTTCCCTTTTTGGACTATGTCAAATTCGGTGAACTGTGTAAGAATCCCTGGACCATGGTGGCTTGCATTGTTTTTTTGCTTTTTTTTTCTTAAATAAATTGGTGAACCAAAGCGGGGAAAGTGCAGCAGAATGTTTTTCAAATACAGTATTTTTGTGTGTGTTTTTTTCATTTTACTCACTGGGTTAGTAACGGGAGTGTCCAAAAGACATCTTTCCATTATTAACACCAGGGCTTGATGCTTGATGCCAGCTGACACTTCACAGCTGACATCAACCCCACTTCCACTTACCATTACCATGATTGCAACCGCTCCTGGGCAGTTAGGAGGAGTCAAGGTGGGGCATATATATATGTATATGTATATTATATATTATATATATATATATGTAATATATGCATAGCATGGCATTGCCTGGGCAAAGTAACTAACTGTTCTTGGATATAGCAAGTAAGTAACTGTTCTTAGATATACTGTAGAACAAAACAGTGTTATGACAATAGAATGATAGCCTGTAACCTTCTGAGTCATGTAACTGTATTTGTGTGGTATTTGTGTTCCTGAGTTCTACTTGTGAATTTGCATTTGATTCATTCTTTTGAGACATAGACACATACATACAGTCATGGCCAAAAGTTTTAGAGAATGACACAAAAATTATATTTTCACATGATCTGCTGCCCTCTGGTTTTTATTTGTGTTTGTCTGATGTTTATCACATACAGAAATATAATTGCAATCAATATTATGAGTACCAAAAGGTTATATTGACAGTTAGAATGAGTTAATGCAGCAAGTCAATATTTGCAGTGTTGACCCTTCTTCTTCAGGACCTCTGCAATTCTCCCTGGCATCTCTCAATCAATTTCTGGACCAAATCCTGACTGATAGCAGTCCATTCTTGCATAATCAATGCTTGCATTTTGCCAGAATTTGTTGGTTTTTGTTTGTCCACCCGACTCTTGATGATTGACCACAAGTTCTCAATGGGATTAAGATCTGGGGAGTTTCCAGGCCATGGACCCAAAATCTCTATGTTTTGTTCCCTGAGCCATTTAGTTATCACCTTTGCTTTATGGCAAGGTGCTCCATCATGCTGGAAAAGGCATTGTTGGGCGCCAAACTGCTCTTGGACAGTTGGGAGAAGTTGCTCTTTGAGGACATTCTGATACCATTCTATATTCATGGCTGTGTTTTTAGGCAAGACTGTGAGAAGCCGATTCCCTTGGCTGAGAAGCAACCCCACACATGAATGGTTTCAGGATGCTTTACAGTTGGCATGAGACAAGACTGGTGGTAGCGCTCACCTCTTCTGCTCCGAATAAGCTGTTTTCCAGATGTCCCAAACAATCGAAAGGGATTCACAGAGAAAATGACTTTACCCCAGTCCTCAGCAGTCCACTCCCTGTACCTTTGCAGAATATCAGTCGGTCCCTGATGTTTTTTCTGGAGAGAAGTGGCTTCTTTGCTGCCCTCCTTGAAAGCAGGCCTTGCTCAAAGAGTCTCCGCCTCACAGTGCGTGCAGAAGCACTCACACCAGCCTGCTGCTATTCCTGAGCAAGTCGGCATTGCTGGTAGTCCGATCCCGCAGCTGAAACAGTTTTAAGATACGGTCCTGGGCTCTTGCAGGTCTTTCTTGGGTGCCCTGGAGCCTTTTTGACAACAATGGAAGCTCTCTCCTTGAAGTTCTTGATGATGTGATAGATTGTTGACTGAGGTGCAATCTTTCTAGCTGCGATACTCTTCCCTGTTAGGCCATTTTTTGCGTGCAATGATGGCTGCACTGTTTCTTTAGAGATAACCATGGTTAACTGAAGAGAAACAATCATACCAAGCACCAGCCTCCTTTTAAAGTGTCCAGTGGTGTCATTCTTACTTAATCATGACTGACTGATCGCCAGCCCTGTCCTCATCAACACCCACACCTGTGTTAATGGAAACAATCACTAAAACGATGTTAGCTGCTCCTTTTAAGGCAGGACTGCAATCATGTTGAAATGTGTTTTGGGGGTTAAAGTTCATTTTCTAGGCAAATATTGACTTTGCAAGTAATTGCTGTTAAGCTGATCACTCTTTATGACATTCTGGAGTATATGCAAATTGCCATTAGAAAAACTGAATCAGCAGACTTTGTTAAAATTAATATTTGTATCATTCTCAAAACTTTTGACCAAGACTGTACACACATACATATTTTACATTTACTCAACTTTATATATTAGATATGGAAGGATATGTAGCTGCATTATGATATATGGAGGGCTATAAGGCTGCATTATGCTATGAGGAGTATAACTCTGCACTATACAATATAGAAGGTTGCGCCCCTAATGTAGGTGGGGTGGGTCTATGTAGAGATGCGGGCTGTGAAGTGGGTGGGGCTATGTGGAGGGGTGGGGTTATGTGTAGATGTGGGTAGGGCTATATGGAGGGCGTGGCCATGAAGGAGGCAGGGTTATGACACAAACACACATTAATACAATCAGCTATATATATAGATAAATGCATATACAGTGGGTATGGAAAGTATTCAGACCCCTTTAAATTTTTCACTCTATGTTTCATTGCAGCCATTTGGTAAATTCAAAAAAGTTCATTTTTTTCTCATTAATGCACACTTTGCATCCCATCTTGACTGAAAAAAACTGAAATGCAGAAATTGTTGCAAATTTATTAAAAAGAAAAACTGAAAGATCACTTGGTCATAAGTATGCAGACCCTTTGCTCAGACACTCATATTTAAGTCACATACTTTCCATTTCCTTGTGATCCACCTTGAGAAGGTTCTACTCCTTTATTGGAGTCCAGCTGTGTTTAATTAAACTGAATGAACTTGATTTGGACACATCTGTCTATATAAGCCCTCACAGCTCACAGTGCATGTCAGACCAAATGAGAATCATGAAGTCAAAGGAACTGCCCAAGGAGCTCAGGAACAGAATTGTGGCAAGGCACAGATCTGTCCAAGGCTACAAAATAATTTCTGCAGTACTGAAGTTTCCTAAGAGCACAGTGGCCTCCATATTCCTTAAATGGAAGATGTTTGGGACTACCAAAAGTCTTACTCCTCCCTAAACCTGGCCATCCAGCCAAATTAAGCAATCATGGGAGAAGAGCCTTCATGAGAGAGGTAAAGAAAAACCCCAAGATCACTGTGGCTGAGCTCCAGAGATGCAGTAGGGAGATGGGAAAAAGTTCCACAAAGTCAACTATAACTGCAGCCCTTCATCAGTCAGGCCTTTATGGCAGAGTGGCCCGATGGAAGCCTCTCCTCAGTGCAACACATATGAAAGCCTGCATAGAGTTTGCAAGAAAACACATGAAAGACTCCCAGCAATCTATTATATAATTCCCCTAACGCACTTCTGTAAGTTTCGGCGCTACTTCCGTCGTCGTGGACGTGGCTGCACAGCAGCCACGCGACCCACGAAGCATTGCCCTCGCAGCGGGCATTGCGAGCCGTTGCCGGGGCGCGAGCAATAGCCGCGCGGCGGCCATTGTGAGCTGTTGCAGGGGCGCGAGCAATGGCCACGCAGCGGCCATTGCGAGTCTCCCGCCCCGGCGACGACCGACAAGAGCCGAGCGCCGTGGCCGAAAATAGAACCAAGGGCCCGGCCATGCACAGCTCTAAAGACCGCTATGTATCTCAATGAGAAGTGAGGCGCTATGCTCATTGGTCGGCGCCAGCACACAGCGACCAGTGAGCATAGCGCCTCACTTAGAGCGGTAAATTTGAAAGTCAAAGTCCTCCATTATATCTCGATGGGAAGTGAGGCGCTATTCTCATTGGTCGCTGTGTGCTGGCGCCGACCAATCAGAATAGCGCCTCACAGCGGTAAATTTGAAACTCAAAGTCCTCCATTATATCTCAATGGGAAGTGAGGCGCTATTCTCATTGGTCGCTGTGTGCTGGCGCCGACCAATGAGAATAGCGCCTCACTTACAGCGGTAAATTTGAAACTCAAAGTCCTCCATTATATCTCAATGGGAAGTGAGGCGCTATTCTCATTGGTCGCTGTGTGCTGGCGCCAACCAATGAGCATAGCGCCTCACTTCCTATTGAGATATAATGGAGGACTTTGAGTTTCAAATTTAGCGCTGTAAGTGAGGCGCTCTTCTCATTGGTCGGCGCCAGCACACAGCGACCAATGAGAATAGCGCCTCACTTCCCATTGAGATATAATGGAGAATTTTGAGTTTCAAATTTAGCGCTGTAAGTGAGGTGCTAATCTCATTGGTCGGCGCCAGCACACAGCGACCAATGAGAATAGCGCCTCACTTCCCATTGAGATATAATGGAGGACTTTGAGTTTCAAATTTACCGCTGTAAGTGAGGCGCTATTCTGATTGGTCGGTGCCAGCAAACAGCGACCAATGAGAATAGCTCCTCACTTCCCATTGAGATATAATGGAGGACTTTGAGTTTCAAATTTACCGCTGTAAGTGAGGCACTATTCTGATTGGTCGGCGCCAGCACACAGCGACCAATGAGAATAGCGCCTCACTTCCCATTGAGATATAATGGAGGACTTTGAGTTTCAAATTTACCGCTGTAAGTGAGGCGCTATGCTCATTGGTCGGCGCCAGCACACAGCGACCAATGAGCATAGTGCTTCACTTACAGCGGTAAATTTGAAACTCAAAGTCCTCCATTATATCTCAGTGGGAAGTGAGGCGCTATTCTCATTGGTCGGCGCCAGCACACAGCGACCAATGAGAATAGCGCCTCACTTCCCATTGAGATATAATGGAGGACTTTGAGTTTCAAATTTACCGCTGTAAGTGAGGCGCTATTCTGATTGGTCGGCGCCAGCAAACAGCGACCAATGAGAATAGCTCCTCACTTCCCATTGAGATATAATGGAGGACTTTGAGTTTCAAATTTAGCGCTGTAAGTGAGGCGCTATGCTCATTGGTCGGCACCAGCACACAGCGACCAATGAGCATATATATGTATATATATACCTAGAAAAAGTTCTCTGCAGCACTCAGTTACTACCAATGACGTACAAATGCTAACAAGCTATATGTATATGAGAAAAAAGTTTAAAAACTTACGTTTTTTCAAAAAACTCAAAAATCTTATCTTTTTGTTTCTGAAGTTCTTGGTACATACATTGGCCAATGTCTGTTTGCTCATCGACTGTGACAAAGTGACTTCAGATCCGATGAGTCCTATTGCTGACATCCCTGTCCTCCTTGTCCACCCCCCACTTCTCAGTGGGCAGACTCCATCTCGACCCTAGATCACCTGTGGTCAATGAAGGTGCAATTGCAGCATGGAGCCAGCATCTCCATATGATACAAAAAAGAGAAAAAAACTGCACAGCACTCACAGACTAAATGTGAACTGGTGCCAGCAGGGACGCTGGGTCAAATAACTAGAAAAAATTCTCTGCAGCACTCAGTTACTACCAATGACGTACTGAGTTTCAATGGTAGTAACTGAGTGCTGCAGAGAACTTTTTCTAGTTATTTGACCCAGCATCCCTGCTGGCACCAGTTCACATTTAGTCTGTGAGTGCTGTGCATTTTTTTTCTCTTTTTTGTATCATATGGAGATGCTGGCTCCATGCTGCAATTGAACCCTCATTGACCACAGTGATCTAGGGTCGAGATGGAGTCTGCCCACTGAGAAGTGGGGGGTGGACAAGGAGGACAGGGATGTTAGCGATAGGACTCATCGGATCTGAAGTCACTTTGTCGCAGTCGATGAGCAAACAGACATTGGCCAATGTATGTACCAAGAACTTCAGAAATAAAAAGATAAGATTTTTGAGTTTTTTGAAAAAACGTAAGTTTTTAAACTTTTTTCTCATATACATATAGCTTGTTAGCATTTGTACGTCTTTTGTAGTAACTGAGTGCTGCAGAGAACTTTTTCTAGTTATTTGACCCAGCGTCCCTGCTGGCACCAGTTCACATTTAGCCTGTGAGTGCTGTGCAGTTTTTTTCTCTTTTTTTCTCTTTTATGTATATATATATATATATATATGCTAGCTGTGAGCCCGATGCAAATGCATCGGGTGTCTAGAATATGTTTATTTTTTTTTTAAAGATTTTTAAATAATAATCGCATTATCAATAGCAATATTATTAGAAATAGCATTATTATTAGCAGTAATAGCAGTATTAATAGCAGTAATAGCATTATTATTAGCATTAATAGCATTATTAATAGCATTAATAGCATTAATAATACAATTAATAGCATTAATATTAGCATTAATAGCATTAATAGTATTATTAATAGCATTAATAGCATTAATAATACAATTAATAGCATTAATAGCATTATTAATAGCATTAATAGCATTATTATTGAATTAGTAGCATTAATAGTATTATTAATAGCATTAATAGCATTATTAATAGCATTAATAGCATTAATAATACAATTAATAGCATTAATATTAGCATTAATAGCATTAATAGCATTATTAATAGCATTAATAGCATGAATAATACAATTAATAGCATTAATAGCATTATTAATAGCATTAATAGCATTATTATTAGCATTAATAGCATTAGAAGCATTATTAATAGCATTAATAGCATTATTATTAGCAGTAATAGCATTATTATTAGTATTAATAGCATTATTAATAGCATTAATAATACAATTAATAGCATTATTAATAGCATTAATAGCATTAATAGTATTATTAATAGCATTAATAGCATTATTAATAGCATTAATAGCATTAATAATACAATTAATAGAATTATTAATAGCATTAATAGCATTAATAGTATTATTAATAGCATTAATAGCATTATTAATAGCATTAATAGCATTAATAATACAATTAATAGCATTATTAATAGAATTAATAGCATTAATAGTACTATTAATAGCATTAATAGCATTATTAATAGCATTATTAGCATTAATAATACAATTAAAAGCATTAATATTAGCATTAATAGCAATAATAGTATTATTAATAGCATTAATAGCATTATTAATAGCATTAATAGCATGAATAATACAATTAATAGCATTAATAGCATTATTAATAGCATTAATAGCATTATTATTAGCATTAATAGCATTATTATTAGCATTAATAGCATTAATAGCATTATTAATAGCATTAGTAGCATTATTATTAGCAGTAATAGCATTATTATTAGCATTAATAGCATTATTAATAGCATTAATAGCATTAATAATACAATTAATAGCATTATTCATATCATTAATAGCATTAATAGTATTATTAATAGCATTAATAGCATTATTAATAGCATTAATAGCATGAATAATACAATTAATAGCATTAATAGCATTATTAATAGCATTAATAGCATTATTATTATCATTAATAGCATTAATAGCATTATTAATAGCATTAAAAGCATTATTATTAGCAGTAATAGCATTATTATTAGCATTAATAGCATTATTAATAGCATTAATAGCATTAATAATACAATCAATAGCATTAATATTAGCATTAATAGCATTAATAGTATTATTAATAGCATTAATAGCATTAATAATACAATTAATAGCATTAATAGCATTATTAATAGCATTAATAGCATTAATAGTATTATTAATAGCATTAATAGCATTATTAATAGCATTAATAGCAATATTATTAGCATTAATAGCATTTTGAATAGCATAAATAGCATGATTATTAGCCTTAATAGCATTATTAATAGCGTTAATATGATTATTATTAGCATTATTAGCAATTATTATTAGCATTAATAGCATAATTAATAGCATTATTATTAGCAGTAATAGCAATATTATTAGCATTAATAGCATTATTATTAGCAGTAATAGCATTATTATTAGCATTAATAGCATTATTAATAGCATTAATAGCATTAATAATACAATTAATAGCATTAATATTAGCATTAATAGCATTAATAGTATTATAAATAGCATTAATAGCATTATTAATAGCATTAATAGCATGAATAATATAATTAATAGCATTAATAGCATTATTAATAGCATTAATAGCATTATTATTAGTATTAATAGCATTATTATTAGCATTAATAGCATTAATAGCATTATTAATAGCATTAATAGCATTATTATTAGCAGTAATAGCATTATTATTAGCATTAATAGCATTATTAATAGCATTAATAGCATTAATAATACAAATAATAGCATTAGTATTAGCATTAATAGCATTATTAGTATTATTAATAGCATTAATAGCATTATTAATAGCATTAATAATACAATTAATAGCATTAATAGCATTATTAATAGAATTAATAGCATTATTAATAGCATTAATAGCATTAATATGATTAATAATAGCATTATTAATAGCATTAATAGCATTAATAGTATTATTAATAGCATTAATAGCATTATTAATAGCATTAATAGCATTAATAGCATTATTAATAGCATTAATAGCAATATTATTAGCATTAATAGTATTATTAATAGCATTAATAGCATTATTAATAGCATTAATAGCAATATTATTAGCATTAATAGCATTTTGAATAGCATAAATAGCATGATTATTAGCCTTAATAGCATTATTAATAGCGTTAATATGATTATTATTAGCATTATTAACATTAATATTAGCATTAATAGCATAATTATTAGCATTAATAGCATTATTATTAGCAGTAATTGTTATTTTTATATTTATTTTTTTTTATTTTTATTTTTAATTATTTTTTTTTATTTGTTATTTTTAATTTTTTTTTAAGATTTTCGCGGCCGCACTTGCCGCAAGTGCAAAACCGCACTTGCCGCACCTGCCGCAAGTCCCCCTATACTTTCTATGGGGATTACCGCAACCGCGCCGCAAGTGTAACCGCATCTGCTGCGTTCGCCGCATAACCGTTACACTTGCGGCGCGGTTGCAGTAATCCCCATAGAAAGTATAGGGGGACTTGCGGCAGGTGCGGCAGCTGAGGTAGCGACTCGCAGTGGCCTCGCGGCCATTGCTCGCGCTACCAAGCGACTCGCAATGGATCCCCATACAAAGTATAGGGGGACTTGCGGCAGGTGCGGCGGCTGAGGTAGCGACTCGCAATGGCCTCGCGGCCATTGCTCGCGCTACCTCAGCGGTAAATCGCTAAGTTTGTGGCCGAGCCTCTGGTTCTACCTTGAGCCAGCGACTCGCAATGGCCGCTTCGCGCCCATTGCTCGCGCGTGGTGACGTCACATAGTGACAAAGCCACGGCGATTTCGGGGTCCGACACGATTTTGCCTACGGCAATTATAGAGTAGATATATCTTCTACTATATAATTGTCTAAGGCGTCTGTCGGTCACAGAAATCGCGCACCAGACAGAGGCCGCTCATTGGTGCCCGCCAGAGGCGGGCGCCAATGAGCGCAGACTATGCAAATAGGCGCGGGAATTCAAAGTTCGAATTCTACGCCTATTTGCTGCCCGTCGACAGCGGCGCGTCACAGACAGACAGATTTCATCGCTATTTGAAGTGAACAGCTGATGCGAAGCATCAGCTATTCACTTCAAATAGCCGGCGGGGCTTTCCCACCCCGCCGTTTTAAATGAACAGCTGATGCCGAAGCATCAGCTGTTCATTTCAGCCAGCTGGTGGGAAAGCTGACATCACTGTCAGCTTTCCCGCTGCACCCACTTCTACTTCCAGCAGCCCGCTCTTCTCTGCCCGCTCCCAGCAGTTTACAGCCCTCCTGCCCGGCGCCCCCATAGGTTAAAACCTGCTTAGAGGGCCTGTGGTGATGTCAGAATTATGGGCGGAGCCATGTCACATGACTCTGACATCACCTCAGGTCCTTAAGCTTCACGGACTGGGGGATTAAACACAGCAGCAATCACAGCCAGGTACTGCAGCTTACTGACCCCAGATCACAGTCACCATACACTCAGTCCCACACTCACTACACACACACACACCATACACACATATACATACACTCAGCCCTGCACTCACTACACACAGACACACACATATACACTCACTCAACCCTGCACTCACTACACACAGACACACACATTCACCCTGCACTCAGGTCACACTCACCCTGCACTCAGGTCAAACTCGCCCTGCACTCAGGTCACACTCGCCCTGCACTCAGGTCACACTCGCCCTGCACTCAGGTCACACTCTGCCCTGCACTCGCGTCACACTCTGCCCTGGACTCGTGTCACACTCTGCCCTGCACTCGCCTCACACTCACTGCACTCACATCACACTCACTCTGCACTCACATCACACTCACCCTGCACTCACTTCACACCCACTTTGCACTCACATCACACTCTCCCTGAACTCATGTCACACTCACCCTGCAGTCACTTCACACCCACCCTGCACTCACATCACACCCACCCTGCACTCAGATCACACTGAATCTGCGCTCAGGTCACACTCACCAGGCACTCACATCACACTCACCCTGCACTCACTTCACACTCATCCTGCACTCACTTCACACTCAGCCTGCACTCACTTCACACTCAGCCTGCACTCACTTCACACTCAGCCTGCACTCACGTCACACTTACCCTGCACTCACATCACACTCACCCTGCACTCACGTCACATTCACCCTGCACTCAGATCACACTCACCCTGCACTCAGATCACACTCACCCTGCACTCAGATCACGCTCACCCTGCATTGACCTCACACTCACAATGCACTCAGGGCACACTCAGCCTGCAATCACGTCACACTCAGCCTGCAATCACGTCACACTCAGCCTACACTCACGTCACACTCAGCCTGCACTCATGTCACACTCAGCCTGCACTCATGTCACACTCAGCCTGCACTCACGTCACACTCAGCCTGCACTCACGTCACACTCACCCGGAACTCACGTCACACTCACCCGGAACTCACGTCACACTCACCCGGAACTCACGTCACACTCATCCTGAACTCACGTCACACTCACCATGCACTCAGATCATACTCACCCTTCATTCACCTCACACTCACCCTGCACTCCCCTCACACTCACCCTGCATTCACCTCACACTCACCCTGCACTCCACTCACACTCACTCTGCACTCCCCTCACACTGAACTCACCCTGCACTCACGTCACACTCTGTCCTGCACTCGCGTCACACTTTGCCTTGCACTCGCGTCACACTCTGCCCTGCACTCGCGTCACACTCTGCCCTGCACTCGCGTCACACTCTGCCCTGCACTCACGTCACACTCAGCCCTACACTCACGTCACACTTACCCCTACACTCACCTTGCACTCACATCACACTGTCTCTCTCTAATGCAAATCCCGTGTCGCTGATTGGTCGCGCCCGTCCAGCCGCGACCAATCAGCGACGCATGATTTCCGTTACAGCGAAACAGGCACAGTCCATCCAGTCTCCCAGCCCCCCACCAATTGGTCTCCCGCCCGCTGCTCACCCCGCTCCATGCTCCATCTGCCCATCGCTCAATCTCCCAGCCATTCTTCTTCTTTCGCGGAATAGACTTCAGAAATTCAAAGGGCGTGGGGGTGGAGCTATCAAAGGGGCGTCATAATGGCTGTGAATGAGGACACGCCCACCCCATCAGGGCTATGCGCTTGGACACGCCTATTATGATGCCCCCTCTTAACTCTGCCCCCCGAGGCCTTGGAATTGCTGGCATCTATGCTGGAGGAAGAAAAAGAAGACATGCTGGGATGAGAGGTACAGAAGCCTAGGTGTGAAAAAGTAAAAATAATTTCCTCCTCCCCTGTATAATTCTTTTCATTTACTATTTTAAACAATTAGTTTTTTATTGTATTGTCTTTCCAGCCATTTACTTTTAGTATTTTTAATAAACATTTTTAACAAATTTTAACATGCACAGTTAAAATAAAATACATGTATGAAATTTTAGAGTATATGCATTTAGATACAAGGTATTTGGAACTAATAAACAACAAATTAAAATATAAATAATAAAAATACATTTCCACTACTTCATGTTATCCACCCCAGGGCCGGTCGCTGAAAAAGTAGTTAAATAAAAATAAAAAGTAAAAAATAAAAAGAGTTTGTGACGCCACCTATGGTTCCTGGTAATGATAGTGCTTGCAGACCTCCAGGGGTGATGATGGCGCAGCCAGTTAGTTACGCTCCCTGTAGGTAGAGCGGGATCCCTGGGGCAGTTGTGGATCAATAGGGATTTACACAGAGAGGCAGTAGGGATAGGCGAGTCTACTCGCTAGGACTCGTTACTCGGCGAGTAGTAAGGGACTCGCAGGACTCGGTACTCTGTGAGTTTCCCAGCGATTACTCGCACAGTAGCAAGTCCAATGCAAGTCAATTGCAATCCTAGTTTTGTCAGAGTTTACTTTTTCTCACTCGCTAGACTCGCTATATCACATCGCTATGTAGCTTGAATCTCCCCAAATCGTTTAAACAATCGCACCGCTTCACGGATACCTGCTGTCAGCAGCGAGTCTGAGCGAGTCTGAGCGAGTCTACGAATCTGAGTCCTGAATACTGTATTCGGGACTCGCGAATACAGAATCTGTTATGTTCCGACAAAGCTTCCGAGACAGCCTAGCGTTTTAGGTCAGAAAACTTGTGAAGATGGACAAGCATGTTAGCCAATCATATTCAGTAATGCCACAGCCATGTTGGTTGTGGCAGGACTATGATTGGCTTCTGTCCATCGTGATGCCTATGTCATGTATTAGAGGCGAGGCTGTATATAAGCCTTGCCACCGCCATTTCCTCCACATTCCTGTGACGATCTGAGCCTAGTGCAGGGTGAGGTAGATGCTGGAGCAGATCATAGGGAGCGTCAGTCAGTGTAGGGAAACTTCAAGATTCCTTATATTTAACCCAAACAGCTCTTCTGAGAGCTACCAGGAGGACAGAGGAGTACTGTGTAGAGGACTGTAGGCAGGCAGGGAGGAGCAGCCTTACAGTGCACACAGGACCGACCTCATAGCTTAGCTTACTCACTCAACTTTTCTAATAGCTGAAGTCAGAGGCTTAGGGTACTTTCACACTAGCGTTTATTTGAAATCGCGGCAGATGCGGTGAAAAAAACGCATCTGCTGCGATTACCGCATACTGGCTGCACTTGCGGCATGGTTGCGGCACAGTTGCGGCAAGCCCCATACAATGTATAGGCGGGCTTGCGGCAATGTATAGGCGGGCTTGCGCTAGTGTGAAAGTACCCTTAGCTGAGGTACTATTTCTTATTTTTTTTGCACCTTATAGATTTTGGGTCTTAATAACCCCTTCAGCTTTATTTTCTCTGTGGCAGACCAGTGCGTTGCTGCTCTCCTACCTGCAAATAAGACAAACACATGCGGGTTTAGCCTCAGACACAGCAGCAAAAATCTGTTGCGAGTGGGGTTTCCAAAACGGCAATGCGAGTTCTTTCCGAGACACATCTGCGATTTGTAAATCGCACATTACTCGCTATTACTCGCTTCCCCATTCATTAACATTGGACTCGCTAGATTCGCAACGAGTAGCGAGTCGCGGGCTCGGACTCGCTAGAGTCAAGCGATTCCGAGTAATTTAGGATTCGCCCATCACTGAGAGGCAGCTTTCCACAAAACCTTGTCTCTTGTGCTGCAGATGAAGGCGGCTCATCAGGTGGAGATGCTGGCAAACAGTTTTGAATGAGGGCAGGGTCAGGTGCTGCAATTTCAGACACACACACTGGGGCTTTTTTCCATACTTTTTACTGATGGTATTGCAAGGTATCATCAGGGGTACAGTCCAGGTGGTCGGGTGGTAGTTCAGGTTTTCCCCACCCGATAAGTTGTGAGGCCTCCTTGTTGCTGTGTGTGTGCTCTAGTCCTAGGCTGTCTGAAACCTGACCCTGACCTCTCCTGTGTCCCCCCTTGTATAGCAGGCGATGAGAACCTTCTGCTGGGCATTGCTAACTCCTCTGCGGTCCCTGGCTCTGTTGGTAGCTGTGCTACAAGTGCTGCACCAGGAGACTGAATTCTCCCTGGCCCTCAGGTATTTTCTCTGCTGGGCTAACTGGACCCTTGCAGACTCAGACTCTGGTGTCCGGGTTGCTTCGGCTGCTTCTCTGGGGTGAACCAGTATGGGTCCTCTGCCCCCTCTCTGTCTCGCCTTCCCTCCGACCTCACTCGTGGGTCCCTTACACTGGCTAGGCTTCCCTCTGGCATGAGCCTAGCGTGGCTCCGTTGAGCAGGATGTCTTCACAGTCCTCCCTGGAACTGCACTGCCTAACTCCTCCCCCAGGCCTGAATTTATAGGGGACCTTGCCTGAAGTTGGCAAGTAGAGCTCCCCTTTTATATCTGGGGTGCAAGGTGTTGCATGTGTAAGTTTACCTGATGTGGAAATCCCTCCCTGCACCAGGTGTTCCTGTGGCAACCGAATCGTAGGGGTGCCACACATGCAGCTATGAAGTATAAAATGGGGTATAGCTCCAGCTCTCAATGATTTCAATGTTGGCAGATGAAAGGAGGAATAGGAGTTGGTGTGCGCTGCCTGGACAAAATAAGACAAATCCAAAGGATTGCCCCAGTTCCTGTTTATTGTGTCTCAACGCGTTTCGTGAGTGACCTCACTTCGATTGAATCTTGTCCACTAGGTCGATCACTTCTAGAATAACATTTAGACCAGAGCAGTGAATTCTGAAGGTAATCACGTAATATTTTTGCAACTTCTGCTTCAGATTTTCCAGCTAGATCCTGCTCATGCGAAACGCGTCGAGACACAATAAACAGGAACTGGGGGCAATCCTTTGGATTTGTCATCTTCTGTCTGGGCAGCGCACACCAACTCCTATTGCTCATTTCATCTGCCAACGTTCTCAGCAGGAGGTGCCTATGAACTTATTGAGGTGTTGTGACCAGCACAACCTCTTCAGGTGAATGCAACGACACCGTGATTTTTATCTCAGATAAGACCCTATTTTGCTCTATCTCTTCCCCTCAGTTTACAAACTCCACAACTTGATTTCAATGTTATGATATTGTGGCGCCCCTGCGTCCAGGAGGCCACAAAGGGAACTACAGCCAGGCAGGTAGGACATTGTTAAACACTAACACCCTCACAGCCCACACAACCCACGTGTTAGAGAAGGTTACATCCAGCCCTGAGATTAGAAACTATATGAGATCGGAGGGGTGGTGGATTCAGAGGAGTGGGTTGGGCACACCAGAGGTCAGGTGACTGACAGTATATAGTGAGGGGGAGGAGTGAAGGAGTTCAGTAGGCCGAGGTAGGCTGAGATGCAAAGACCAAAAGAGCAGTAGAGAAGCTGAGGAGCAGGCCAGAGAACAGCAGCAAGTTAAGCTGAAGCTGAGCAGGAGAGAGCCACACTGCCTGGAAGAGTGAAGACACACGGAGTGCAGAATCTGTACTGAGCCAGTGTGAGCCAGAGGAGAGAGAAAGCCCATCCTGAGTCAGATCCCCAGGAGTGTGAGAGAGTCGAGAGGGACGGTGTAACCCGGGGCCCTAGAAGTACAGCTAAAGCAACTAACTGCAGGCGGAGTAGCCCTCCTATCATACCAGAAGGAACAGAGAGAGAGAGAGAGCCTGGTAGAGCCTAGTGCTGAGGACTACTGGAGGCTGGGCTAAAGTAGAGTGTCGGCTCTAAAGGGGACCGTAGTTCACCCGGCATCCCCAGACAACACGACGAGGGGTCTGAGTTCCAGATTGAGATCCCTACCCTAAAGGACAGGCAGCTAAGTGACGCACTAGGACTCACAGAAGCCCGAGTCACCGCCATACTGTCCGGCGTATCACACACCACCCGCATAGACGGAGACCGTAACAGCCCGGAAAGGGACACCACAAGATTGTGTGAGGGGTCATAGGGAGAGAGGCCTGGCTGCAGAAGTAGGAAGAACCCGTGTACTTGAACTGTGTACCAACTGCAAATGACTTATAAACTGCTTGAAGGAAACAACGAGTAAAGCTTTGGAAAACCCTGTATTGCCTCTCTTGTCAGTCTCTACCTGCAGACCGTTCCTCCCTACAGATCCAGCCTGTCAGCACCAGTCAGGAGGAGAGATCCCTGCAGCCTGCAAAGTAAGTGTGCTACAACTACACACAATAGACTTTAACCCTTACTGCCCCGGGGGATACAGTTCTTCCCACTGGAACTATACCATCTCCGCTGCCACTCCATCACCCCCTGAGGTTCTGCAGCAGCGGCGGCCCCATCACTGGCCGCACCAAGTGGGTGGCGTCACCCGTGACAATCCCCTTGTAAATAATTCCCCTTTATTGCCGAGCCAGGGACACGGTCCGGACCAAGCCACCTGTGACTTCCACAGTACCGTCCGGTCCGGTACTGAGTACCCCAGTCCCGTAGGGCCAGACAACCTGGCGTCACAAACAGGTTCTACCCGGTCCAAAAGAATTGGACCCCGTGCGCCAAAAGAACTGTTTCTAGACTTTTCCCGCCAAATCTGACCTTAATGGCGGCCATAAGGGACTAGCGCCATGTGCAGAGGAGGCTTTCCTAAGACTCCCATCGTGGGCCGGCCCGGTCCAAGGCGCGAAGAGAAGGTCCCGCCCTGGCTCTCCTTAACTCCGGGAGAGCCAGCTGTCACTCTCAAGGAAGAGCCGCTGCCCCTAGACCCTCCTACCAAGAAGCTGGCGCGAACCAAGGAGAAGGAAATCGTCATCAGGAGAGGGCGGAGCGAGCAACCGGAAGAGAAGCAGTCGCCATTCAGAGACACGAGGACGGAAGCGGAGGACGCCCAGAAGAACGCTGTGTACGAGAGACCACCTGTGATCCCGGAGGGCCCACAAGACGACCCAGTGGAGGAACCTGGCCAGGGAAAGACCAGTTGTGATCGAACAGAGATGGCGGAAGGCGGCGAGGAGCGTCCCTATTTCCTAGACACCCGGAGGGGTGTATTGCGGCTGCTGCCCCCACGGATGACACGGGCCCAGGAAGAGAACGGGACCCGGATTCAGATCAACATCGATCAGCCTAGAAACTGTTACATCCAAGTCTTTGAAGGATGTTATAACGCAGACCCCAGAGAGCAGTTTGCTGAACGCTGCGCTGTAAAACCTGGAGGTGTACCCCAGATGGAAGACATTGCAAGCGTTACCGTGGACGCAGAAGAAAGAATAGAAACGCAGGATCTGCATCCAGAAGGGAAGGAGTAAGACCCGTGTCCTGCATCAAAAAGAACAGATGAAGAAACTGTAAGTGTGAATGTACATTGTTCCTTACTGATCCCCTACCTTACCTGAGTGAATGCTAGCATTCCCTGTTTGTCTTATATGTTGAAATAACATTTAATATCACGGACGATGATGTGATAAGAACTTCCTCTGTAAACAGTTGAGCACCTTTGTGTGCTCCCCTTTGGTTTTAAGACCAGTTGCACATGAGAGTTAATGCATGAGACTTTGCATTTTTGAATCCAAAACTTTGACTGTTTTGAAGCTGCTTTTTGAAACTTTTTGCACTTTTCAGAAAAGAAGAACTTTTATACTTTTGAAACAAAGTAATGCTTTTATAATGTGTCTTTTACAGAAAAGGGGTAACGACGAGTATATACCCATGCACTTGTTTTATAGTTAACGCAACGTTTGAAGAATCGTGCCTCCCGGATGGGAAGAAACCAAGAATACTTAATGTTTACTGTTATGAAAATAAAAATGTTTTTCAGGGTAATCCAAGACAGGCAGCGCGAGGACGCGCTGGTTTAACTCCAGGAGAATGTGGCGCCCCTGCGTCCAGGAGGCCACAAAGGGAACTGCAGCCAGGCAGGTAGGACATTGTTAAACACTAATACCCTCACAGCCCACACAACCCACGTGTTAGAGAAGGTTACGTCCAGCCCTGAGATTAGAAACTATATGAGATCGGAGGGGTGGTGGATTCAGAGGAGTGGGTTAGGCACACCAGAGGTCAGGTGACTGACAGTATATAGTGAGGGGGAGGAGTGAAGGAGTTCAGTAGGCCGAGGTAGGCTGAGATGCAAAGACCAAAAGAGCAGTAGAGAAGCTGAGGAGCAGGCCAGAGAACAGCAGCAAGTTGAGCTGAAACTGAGCAGGAGAGAGCCACACTGCCTGGAAGAGTGAAGACACACGGAGCGCAGAATCTGTACTGAGCCAGTGTGAGCCAGAGGAGAGAGAAAGCCCATCCTGAGTCAGATCCCCAGGAGTGTGAGAGAGCCGAGAGGGACGGTGTAACCCGGGGCCCTAGAAGTACAGCTAAAGCAACTAACTGCAGGCGGAGTAGCCCTCCTATCATACCAGAAGGAACAGAGAGAGAGAGCCTGGTAGAGCCTAGTGCTGAGGACTACTGGAGGCTGGGCTAAAGTAGAGTGTCGGCTCTAAAGGGGACCGTAGTTCACCCGGCATCCCCAGACAACACAACGAGGGGTCTGAGTTCCAGATTGAGATCCCGACCCTAAAGGACAGGCTGCTAAGTGACGCACTAGGACTCACAGAAGCCCGAGTCACCGCCATACTGTCCGGCGTATCACACACCACCCGCATAGACGGAGACCGTAACAGCCCGGAAAGGGACACCACAAGATTGTGTGAGGGGTCATAGGGAGAGAGGCCTGGCGGCAGAAGTAGGAAGAACCCGTGTACTTGAACTGTGTACCAACTGCAAATGACTTGTAAACTGCTTGAAGGAAACAACGAGTAAAGCTTTGGAAAACCCTGTATTGCCTCTCTTGTCAGTCTCTACCTGCAGACCGTTCCTCCCTACAGATCCAGCCTGTCAGCACCAGTCAGGAGGAGAGATCCCTGCAGCCTGCAAAGTAAGTGTGCTACAACTACACACAATAGACTTTAACCCTTACTGCCCCGGGGGATACAGTTCTTCCCACTGGAACTATACCATCTCCGCTGCCACTCTATCACCCCCGGAGGTTCTGCAGCAGCGGCGGCCCCATCACTGGCCGCACCAAGTGGGTGGCGTCACCCGTGACAATCCCCTTGTAAATAATTCCCCATTATTGCCGAGTCAGGGACACGGTCCGGACCAAGCCACCTGTGACTTCCCCAGTACCCTCCGGTACCGTGTACCCCAGTCCCGTGGGGCCCGACAATATGCAAGGCTGACCATGAAGATCTAATATTCTAAAAATATGATAAAAATACGATATAAATTCCTTTAAAGGTATAAGGGTTAAAATAAAATAACATGAGCCATCTATATGTAGTAATTTGTATGTGTAACTGGTAGGATAAATAAACAGTATTCCTACAGTAAAGAAAGGGGTGTTTCCACTGTGGTAGGTGGTACGCTATTTAAATGAATGTCAGCAGGTGGCCAGGCAATTCTCCCTGATGAAGAAAGCCTGTAGTATTGGATTTCAAAACACGTCAGTTTTTTGCCTAGTGTGGGCCTCCGTAGCTCAGCACTGAGTTAATGTGACGTCACATTCTCGGCCAAACTCCCATGATAGTCTGTGTCTCCACTCCCGCTACCAGCCAGAGTGGCTGGAGACCGCAGCGGCGTCATTTTTTCCTTGTAGCATGCAGCATCTATCTGTTCATGGCACACAGTGATACACTGTGTTAGCTGCAATCATTACAGGAGGCTGGACCGGAGCTACCACTACCATGTAAGTGGCGGGTAACGGCATTAATGTTGTATGAATTCATGTTGTGACAACTTTGTAGACAATTTAAGCACCTTATTGATGAGGCGTTAAACCATCTATACACTGGTAGGTATTACCCGAGTGATTACACTTTACACCATTCAATGAGTAGTATATAGTGATGGGCGAATCCTAAATTACTCGGAATCGCTTGACTCTAGCGAGTCTGAGCCCGGGACTCGCTACTCGTTGCGAGTCTAGCGAGTCCAATGTTAATGAATGGGGAAGCGAGTAATAGCGAGTAGTGTGTGATTTACAAATTACAGATGTGTCTCGGAAGCTTCAGCCTGAAGCAATCCTAGTTTTGTCAGAGACTCTGACAAAACTAGGATTGCCATTGATTTGCATTGGACTCGTTTACTGTGCAAGTAATCGCTGGGAAACTCGCACAGATAAGAGTCCGGCTGTCTGCTCTGTGTGCAGGCTGCTGCAGCTCCAGGGTCCTAGAACCCGCCTGCTGCCTGATGTAGCAGAGCTGAGATTGTTCTCAGTCTGCTCATTCCCTGTGCATAGACATCTATATCTATGCACAAGGGATGTAGCAGAGAGGACATCGCGTTTTGGACTGCGTCGGACGGAAGAGGATTTTTTTAATTAAAGATGGAGTCCCTAATGGCTTTTTTTTTTTATTTCTAATAAAAAATTTTCTGTGTTGTATTTTTTTAAAACAATTTAATAGAAATTCATGGCGGCCATGTCTAATATTGGTGTGACCGCCATAAATTTCGGGGTTAGGGCCAGCTGATAATACAAAGCTGGCCCTAACCTCTTTATTACCCAGCGTGCCACCGCCACCAGGGCCGCTGGAAGAGCGGGGTTCAGCGCCAGAGGATGGCGCTTCAATGAACGCGCCATCTTCTGGGGCGGCTGCGGGCTGCAATTTGCAGCGGGGGGTGACCAGAAAGCTTGGGCAACCCTGCGCTGCGGATTCCAGCCCCCAGCTGCTTAGCTGTACCTGGCTAGACACAGAAATTGCGCGGAGCCCCACGCATTTTTTTTTAATTATTTCATGAAATTCATGAAATAATAAAAAAAAAGGGCTCCCCTATATTCTTGTGTCCGGCCAGGTACAAATAGGCACCTGGGGGTGGGGGGCAGCCCGTCGCTGCCTGCTGGATCCGGCTGGTTCCAGAAATACGGCGAAGACCATGTAATTTTTTTTCTGAAAAATCAATAAAACAATCCTAAAAAAGGGACTGCATCTTTATTAACCCCTCGCTCATGGTCCAGGGGTTAATAAAGATGCAGTCCCTTTTATTTACATTGTTTTATGGATTTGTCATAAAAAAATTTCACGTGGGCTTCGCCGTATTTCTGGAACCAGCCGGATCCAGCAGGCAGCGACGGGCTGCTCCCAACCCCCAGGTGCCTATTTGTACCTGGCCGGACACAAGAATATAGGGGAGCCCTTTTTTTTAATTATTTCATGAATTTCATGAAATAATAAAAAAAAAAATGCGTGGGGCTCCGCGCAATTTCTATGTCTTGCCAGGTACAGCTAAGCAGCTGGGTGCTGGAATCCGCAGCGCAGGGATGCCCAAGCTTTCTGGGCACCCCCCGCTGCAAATTGCAGCCCGCAGCCGCCCCAGAAGATGGCGCGTTCATTGAAGCGCCATCCTCTGGCGCTGAACCCCGCTCTTCCAGCGGCCCTGGTGGCGGTGGCACGCTGGGTAATAAAGGGGTTAATACCAG
Organism: Allobates femoralis; assembly: GCA_033576535.1. Taxonomy (NCBI): domain Eukaryota; kingdom Metazoa; phylum Chordata; class Amphibia; order Anura; family Aromobatidae; genus Allobates; species Allobates femoralis. Next base: position 455,487,344 of record JARQOC010000004.1, read on the forward strand.
CTTTGTTATACAAGCTGGTATTAAGCCCGAGATTCTTAATGTCAGGCCACGTTTGACCCAGCCACTAAGAATCTCCAATAAAGGGTTAAAAAAACACAACACAGAGAAAATTGTTTATTAGAAATAAAAAAAAAAAGCCATTAGGGACTCCATCTTTAATTAAAAAAAATCCTCTTCCGTCCGACGTAGTCCAAAACGCGATGTCCTCTCTGCTACATCCCCTGTGCATAGATATAGATGTCTATGCACAGGGAATGAGCAGACTGAGAACAATCGCAGCTCTGCTACATCATCTCTGTGAGCAGGCAGGCTCTAGGACCCTGGAGCTGCGGCAGCCTGCACAGAGAAGACAGCCGGACTCTTATCTGTGCGAGTTTCTCAGCAGTTACTTTGCGAGTTTCCCTGTGATTACTTGCACAGTAATCAGACCAATGCAAGTGAATGGCAATCCTAGTTTTGTCAGTCTCTGACAAAACTAGGATTGATATTGATTTGCATTGGACTCGTTTACTGTGCGAGTAATCACTGGGAAACTCGCAGAGTACCGAGTCCTGCGAGTCCCTTACTACTCGCCGAGTAACGAGTCCTAGCGAGTAGATTCGACCATCCCTAGTAGTATAGCTATTGTCCAAGATTGGTCACGCTAATGTTATCCCCACTGGTGTTTAAATAACCTTATATATATTTGTCTAGAGGATATTTTTGGGATATTATAGCATATTCTATTATATTTACATGGCCATGTATATTATTATTATATTTACATGTGTGTGGTCCCTCATGAGTACCAAGTAACCTTCCCTTTTGGAAAATATATTCTCATCAACATCAAGCTTTCACACAGCTAACAGTGGTCTCTGTATGATTGTTATAGGACTCAAGCGTTCTGCGCAGTAAATTCATCGTTTATCTTCTATTCTATTTTTTTGTGGTGACACTCAGGGTCCCAATTTACTAGCAGCGGTGCCATCTTGTGAGTCATACTAGTTGGAGCGCGGATATTTCTACTTCTAAATAAAAACAAATATATATTTAATAAAGAAGGTAATATATCAATCAAAAAAGCCAAGAAGCCAGTGCTTCCTGTGGTTAGCATGCAGTACAAAAAGTACATATGCACACATTAATTTTTAACTGTACTTTAAAACTGAGACATTTAGCAAACAATTGATCAATTCTTTGAGCCACCCCATTACTTCATGGCATTCTCAGATGCGGCAGTCTTACTCTACATTTTTTACATACGCTGTGCCATTACGGTCTCCTAAATGCATTAAAAGCAAGACCTCATTAAATGCTCATGCCCCTGAAGCATTTCTGAACCACTCCAACGGCGCCAGAAGGGTAAGCGCAGATAAAGGCCAAACAGGTCTAGACATGACATCCGGACATTATCTGATCTGACCCCCACACTACCAGACCAGCAACCATGGATGAGGGTGGAACAGACCCAGACACATGTGCAACAATTAAGCAGAGCCAATGGTCAGAATGTGGCTGCTGTATGTGTGTACAAGATCAATCACATTAAAGACAGATAGTATTACTTAAAAAACAAGCGCGCAAGGCAAAAAGTGGGGGTCAGCAACAAACCAATAAAAAAGCCAAGAATCCACCGCTGCCTGTGGTCAGCATGTAGCATAAAAAGTGCATATGCACATATTAATTTCTAACTGTACTTTAAATGTCCAGCTGCAATGTCTGGAACTGATTGGCCATTATCTGTGCTTGCCCTTCTGGCGCCATGGGAGTGGTTTCAGAAATGCTTCATGTACGTGTGCATTTAATGTGGTCTTGCTTCAAATGCATTTAGGAGGCCGTAATGTCACAGCGTATATAAAAAACGTAGAGTAGAACTGCCCCATCTGAGAATGCCGTGAAGTTTCAGGGTTGCTCAAAGAATTGATCATTTGCCAAATGTCTCAGTTTTAAAGTACAGTTAGAAATTAATATGTACAGTACAGACCAAAAGTATGGACACTAGGGATGGGCGAATCTACTCGCTAGGACTCGTTACTCGGCGAGTAGTAAGGGACTCGCAGGACTCGGTACTCTGCGAGTTTCCCAGTGATTACTCGCACGAGTCCAATGCAAATCAATATCAATCCTAGTTTTGTCAGAAACGCTGACAACACTAGGATTGCCATTGTTTGCATTAGACTCGGCTACTGTGCCAGTGATAGCAGGGAAACTCGCAGATAACTGCTGTTACATTGCGAGCTGAGTCCAGCTGTCTTCTCTGTGCAGCTCCAGGGTCCTAGAGCCCGCCTGCTCACAGACATGATGTAGCAGTGCTGAGATTGTTCTCAGTCTGCTCATTCCCTGTGCATAGACATCTATATTTATGCACAGGGGATGTAGCAGAGAGGACATCGCGTTTTGGACTACGTCGGACAGAAGAGGATTTTTTTAATTAAAGATGAAGTCCCTAATGGCTTTTTTTTTTATTTCAAATAAAAAATTTTCTCTGTGTTGTGTTTTTTTAACCCTTTATTGGAGATTCTTAGTGGCTGGGTCAAACGTGGCCTGACATTAAGAATCTCGGGCTTAATACCAGCTTGTATAACAAAGCTGGTATTAACCCCTTTATTACCCAGCGTGCCACTGCCACCAGGGCCGCTGGAAGAGCGGGGTTCAGCGCCAGAGGATGGCGCTTCAATGAACGCGCCATCTTCTGGGGCGGCTGCGGGCTGCAATTTGCAGCGGGGGGTGCCCAGAAAGCTTGGGCATCCCTGCGCTGTGGATTCCAGCCCCCAGCTGCTTAGCTGTACCTGGCTAGACATAGAAATTGCGCGGCGCCCCACGCATTTTTTTTATTATTTAATGAATTTCAGAGTCAGAGTCTCAGAGTCAGAGTCTCAGAGTCAGAGTCTCAGAGTCAGAGTCGCTTCAGAGTCAGAGTCGCCTCAGAGTCGGAGTCGCCTCGGAGTCGGAGTCGCCTCGGAGTCGGAGTCGTCTCGGAGTCGGAGTCTCCTCAGAGTCGGAGTCTCAGAGTCGGAGTCGCCTCAGAGTCGGAGTCGCCTCAGAGTCGGAGTCGCCTCGGAGTCGGAGTCGTCTCGGAGTCGGAGTCGTCTCGGAGTCGGAGTCGTCTCGGAGTCGGATTCGTCTCGGAGTCGGAGTCGTCTCGGAGTCGAGTCGCAGTCGGAGTCGTCTCGGAGTTGGAGTTGTCTCGGAGTTGGAGTCGTCTCGGAGTCGGAGTCGTCTCGGAGTCTAGTCGGAGTCGGAGTCGTCTCGGAGTCGGAGTCGTCTCGGAGTCGGAGTCGTCTCAGAGTCGGAGTTGTCTCGGAGTTGGAGTCGTCTCGGAGTCGGAGTCGTCTCGGAGTCGAGTCGGAGTCGTCTCGGAGTCGGAGTCGTCTCGGAGTCGGAGTCGTCTCGGAGTCGAGTCGGAGTCGGAGTCTCCTCAGAGTCGGAGTCTCAGAGTCGGAGTCGCCTCAGAGTCGGAGTCGCCTCAGAGTCGGAGTCTCAGAGTCGGAGTCGCCTCAGAGTCGGAGTCGCCTCAGAGTCGGAGTCGCCTCGGAGTCGGAGTCGTCTCGGAGTCGGAGTCGTCTCGGAGTCGAGTCGCAGTCGGAGTCGTCTCGGAGTTGGAGTTGTCTCGGAGTTGGAGTCGTCTCGGAGTCGGAGTCGTCTCGGAGTCTAGTCGGAGTCGGAGTCGTCTCGGAGTCGGAGTCGTCTCGGAGTCGGAGTCGTCTCGGAGTCGGAGTTGTCTCGGAGTTGGAGTCGTCTCGGAGTCGGAGTCGTCTCGGAGTCGAGTCGGAGTCGTCTCGGAGTCGGAGTCGTCTCGGAGTCGGAGTCGTCTCGGAGTCGGAGTCGTCTCGGAGTCGAGTCGGAGTCGTCTCGGAGTCGTCTCGGAGTCGGAGTCGTCTCGGAGTCGGAGTCGGAGTCGTCTCGGAGTCGGAGTCGTCTCGGAGTCGGAGTCGGAGTCGAGTCGGAATCGGAGTCGTCTCGGAGTCGGAGTCGTCTCGGAGTCGAGTCGGAGTCGGAGTCGTCTCGGAGTCGGAGTCGTCTCGGAGTCGGAGTCGTCTCGGAGTCGGAGTCGTCTCGGAGTCGGAGTCGGAGTCGAGTCGGAGTCGGAGTCGTCTCGGAGATGGAGTCGTCTCGGAGTCGAGTCGGAGTCGGAGTCGTCTCGGAGTCGGAGTCAAAAAAATGCGTGGGGCTCCGCGCAATTTCTATGTTTAGCCAGGTACAGCTAAGCAGCTGGGGGCTGGAATCCGCAGCGCAGGGATGCCCAAGCTTTCTGGGCACCCCCCGCTGCAAATTGCAGCCCGCAGCCGCCCCAGAAGATGGCGCGTTCATTGAAGCGCCATCCTCTGGCGCTGAACCCCGCTCTTCCAGCGGCCCTGGTGGCGGTGGCACGCTGGGTAATAGAGGTTAGGGCCAGCTTTGTATTATCAGCTGGCCCTAAGCCCGAAATTTATGGCGGTCACGCCAATATTAGACATGACCGCCATGAATTTCTATTAAATTGTTTTAAAAAAAACACAACACAGAGAAATTTTTTTATTAGAAATAAAAAAAAAAGCCATTAGAGACTCCATCTTTAATTAAAAAAATCCTCTTCCGTCCGACGTAGTCCAAAACGCGATGTCCTCTCTGCTCATCCCTGTGCATAGATATAGATGTGTATGCACAGGGAATGAGCAGACTGAGAACAATCTCAGCTCTGCTACATCATCTCTGTGCACAGACATTCATGTCTGTACACAGGGAATGAGCAGACTGAGAACAATCTCAGCTCTGCTACATCAGGCAGCAGGCGGGCTCTAGGACCCTGGAGCCAGCACACAAAGAAGACAGGACTCTTATCTGTGCGAGTTTCCCAGCCAGGGATTACAGTTGCAAAGTAAACTAGTCCAATGCAAATAAATGACAAAACTAGGATTGCTTCAGGCTGAAGCTTCCGAGACACATCTGCGATTTGTAAATCTTACACTACTCGCTATTACTCGCTTCCCCATTCATTAACATTGGACTCGCTAGACTCGCAACGAGTAGCGAGTCCTGTGCTCGGACTCGCTAGAGTCAAGCGATTCCGAGTAATTTAGGATTCGCCCATCACTAATGGACACATCTTCTCATTCAAAGGGTTTTCTGTATTTTCATGACTATGAAAATAGTAGATTCACACTGAAGGCATCAAAACTATGAATTAACACATGTGGAATTATATACTTAAAAAAAAGTGTGAAAAAACTAAAAATAAGTCTTATATTCTAGGTTCTTCAAAGTAGCCACCTTTTGCTTTTATTACTGCATTGCACACTCTTGGCATTCTCTTGATGAGCTTTAAGAGGGTAGTCACCGGAAATGGTTTTCACTTCACAGGTGTGCCCTGTCAGGTTTAATAAGTGGGATTTCTTGCCTAATAAATGGGGTTGGGACCATCAGTTGTGTTGTGCAGAAGTCTGGTGGATACACAGCTGATAGTAATACTGAATAGACTGTTAGAATTTGTATTATGGCAAGAAAAAAGCAGCTAAACAAAGAAAAACGAGTGGCCATCATTACTTTAAGAAATGAAGGTCAGTCCGAAAAATGGGGAAAACTTTGAAAATGTCCCCAAGTGCAGTTGCAAAAACCATCAAGCGCTACAAAGAAATTGGCTCACATGACGACCGCCCCAGGAAAGGAAGACCAAGAGTCACCTCTGCTGCAGAGGATAAGTTCATCTGAGTCACCAGCCTCAGAAATCACAGGTTAACAGCAGCTCAGATCAGAGACCAGGTCAATACCACACAGAGTTCAAGCAGCAGACACAGCTCTACAACAACTGTTCAGAGGAGACTTTGTGCAGCAGGCCTTCATAGTAAAATAGCTGCTAGAAAATCACTGCTAAGGACAGGCAACAAGCAGAAGAGACTTGTTTAGGCTAAAGAACACAAGGAATGGACATTAGACTGGTTGAAATCTGTGTTTTGTTCGGATGAGTCCAAATTTGAGATCTTTGGTTCCAACCACTGTGTCTTTGTGTGACGCAGAAAAGGTGAACAGATGGACTCTACATGCCTGGTTCCCACCGTGAAGCATGGAGGAGGAGGTTTGATGGTGATGGGGTGCTTTGCTGGTGACACTGTTGGGGATTTATTAAAAATTGAAGGCATACTGAACCATCATGGCTACCACAGCATCTTGCAGCGGCATGCTATTCCATCCGGTTTGCGCTAAGTTGGACCATCATTTATTTTTGAACAGGACAATAACCCCAAACACACCTTCAGGCTGTGTAAGGGCTATTTGATAAAGAGGGAGAGTGATGGGGTGCTATGCCAGATGACCTGGCCTCCACAGCCACCAGACCTGAACCCAATCGAGATGGTTTGGGGTGAGCTGGACCGCAGAGTGAAGGCAAAAGGACCAACAAGTGCTAAGCATCTCTGGGAACTCCTTCAAGACTGTTGGAAGACCATTTCCGGTGACTACCTCTTGAAGCTCATCAAGAGAATGCCAAGAGTGTGCAAAGCAGTAATCAAAGCAAAAGGTGGCTACTTTGAAGAACCTAGAATATAAGACATATTTTCAGATGTTTCACACTTTTTTGTTAAGTATATAATTCCACATGTGTTAATTCATAGTTTTGATGCCTTCAGTGTGAATCTACAATTTTCATAGTCATGAAAATACAGAAAACTCTTTGAATGAGAAGGTGTGGCCAAACTTTTGGTCTGTACTGTACATACAGTTAGGGCCAGAAATATTTGGACAGTGACACAATTTTCGCGAGTTGGGCTCTGCATGCCACCACATTGGATTTGAAATGAAACCTCTACAACAGAATTCAAGTGCAGATTGTAACGTTTAATTTGAAGCGTTGAACAAAAATATCTGATAGAAAATGTAGGAATTGTACACATTTCTTTACAAACACTTCACATTTTAGGAGGTCAAAAGTAATTGGACAAATAAACATAACCCAAACAAAATATTTTTAATTTCAATATTTTGTTGCGAATCCTTTGGAGGCAATCACTGCCTTAAGTCTGGAACCCATCGACATCACCAAACGCTGGGTTTCCTCCTTCTTAATGCTTTGCCAGGCCTTTACAGCTGCAGCCTTCAGGTCTTGCTTGTTTGTGGGTCTTTTCGTCTTAAGTCTGGATTTGAGCAAGTGAAATGCATGCTCAATTGGGTTAAGATCTGGTGATTGACTTGGCCATTGCAGAATGTTCCACTTTTTTGCACTCATGAACTCCTGGGTAGCTTTGGCTGCTTGCTTGGGGTCATTGTCCATCTGTACTATGAAGCGCCGTCCAATCAACTTTGCAGCATTTGGCTGAATCTGGGCTGAAAGTATATCCCGGTACACTTCAGAATTCATGCGGCTACTCTTGTCTGCTGTTATGACATCAATAAACACAAGTGACCCAGTGCCATTGAAAGCCAAGCATGCCCATGCCATCACGTTGCCTCCACCATGTTTTACAGAGGATGTGGTGTGCCTTGGATCATGTGCCGTTCCCTTTCTTCTCCAAACTTTTTTCTTCCCATCATTCTGGTACAGGTTGATCTTTGTCTCATCTGTCCATAGAATACTTTTCCAGAACTGAGCTGGCTTCTTGAGGTGTTTTTCAGCAAATTTAACTCTGGCCTGTCTATTTTTGGAATTGATGAATGGTTTGCATCTAGATGTTAACCCTTTGCATTTACTGTCATGGAGTCTTCTCTTTACTGTTGACTTAGAGACAGATACACCTACTTCACTGAGAGTGTTCTGGACTTCAGTTGATGTTGTGAACGGGTTCTTCTTCACCAAATAAAGTATGCAGCGATCATCCACCACTGTGGTCATCCGTGGACGCCCAGGCCTTTTAGAGTTCCCAAGCTCACCAGTCAATTCCTTTTTTCTCAGAATGTACCCAACTGTTGATTTTGCTGCTCCAAGCATGTCTGCTATCTCTCTGATGGATTTTTTCTTTTTTTTCAGCCTCAGGATGTTCTGCTCACCTCAATTGAGAGTTCCTTTGACCGCATGTTCTCTGGTCACAGCAACAGCTTCCAAATGCAAAACCACACACCTGGAATCCACCCCTGACCTTTTAACTACTTCATTGATTACAGGTTAACGAGGGAGACGCCTTCAGAGTTAATTGCAGCTCTTAGAATCCATTGTCCAATTACTTTTGGTCCCTTGAAAAAGAGAAGACTATGCATTACAGAGCTATAATTCTTAAACCCTTTCTCCGATTTGGATGTGGAAACTCTCATATTGCAGCTGGGAGTGTGCACTTTCAGCCCATATTATATATATAATTGTATTTCTGAACATGTTTTTGTAAACAGCTAAAATAACAAAACTTGTGTCACTGTCCAAATATTTCTGGCCCTAACTGTATGCACTTTTTGTACTGCATGCTAACTACAGGCAGCACTGGCTTCTTGGCTTTTTCATTTAATATATCAATTACTTCCAATTTATCTTATGGCATCATAATTGATAATCGACAATCGAGTTTTATGCTGATCTATTTTTTAATAAATTAATTTCTATTATGACTGCTCAGAAATTAGCAAAACAATAATGTTAAGTGTCAAGTGTGAATGTGAGATAATGTAGCCTAATCAAACTTTTTGACTAGGACAGTGTGTAAGGTGTAGCTACAGCCCTGCCTGTCAATCTGTATTGTGGCTCACAAAGGAATGACATGGCAACCTTTGTATAAAGTCTGTATGTCCTATGTGGCAAGACGTTGACTTCATAATAAAATCTTTTAAAACCCCAAATCAAAAGCTAGAAGTTTGTTTAGTCAGTTTGTTACACAAAGTTGTTACTTTTTTTTGCTATATTACATTTTCTAGAATAGAAACATAAACAACATCATCCTGATATTATTGCATTGGTGCAGAATAATATTATCTGATGGTTGACCTATTTTGTAAGAAACCTAAGAGAAACAAAACAAAGCACAAGGCTTTTTGTATGCACTTATAATGAACTTCCAAAAAAGTAGTCATATATTACATTAACAAGTTATCAATATTCTATCAAGCATTGTATTTCAATGTAAATAATAATAATAATGTATTGTACATAAATCTTGCATCAAAATCATAATGGAGGGCTGGCAAGAAGTACTTTAGTATCAAATAGATACCGTAAGTGTAACATTTTTATTGACATATAATGTTTTCTAAGCACCTGGCAGGTAGATTTTTGGAAGGTAGAGCTACCTGACATTGAGGTTGCTGCCCTCTGTGGTATGAATCACCGAAGAATTTGTGCACTAAATAAAATGTAATTGCTGATATTATTTAGGTGGAGTCTATGGTTTGGGATTTAGGAGTGACTGTAGAGACTAGGTGGGATGGACACTCCTGTACTCCAGGTGTAGACCTGATGATCTAGGGCTCCGATTGGGGTCTATAGATCATTAGAAAAGAAAAGGTTGCCTTTATGAAAGAAATGAGTGGAATAGCAGAGTGTCTAGAGAAGCTGGAAAATGGTATTCTTAAAAGACCAAACTTCTGCTAGTGAAGGACTTCCTTATTGTGACCTCTAAAATGGTGAGCTTTTCCATGATATTCTGTCTGATTGAGAAAAGTGAATTATGTGAACAGTGCTTAAAATAGGGTCTTGTTTTGTTTGCATCTGGCTGAAGAACAGCCTCGCTTCTGTTAAGAGTAGAGGCACACTAGCATAAGGCTAGGTCCACATGACAATTTCCTCTGCATTTGGTGTCCGCCTGGACATATGTGTTTGTCAGCATCATTAACTCAATGTAACGCTTGCATTTGCTTGCGTTAATGCTGCCATAGAGATGCATTGGTAAACACATCCGAACGGAAGCCAAACACAAACAAAAATGTTCGCGCGTTTGAAAGTATGTGTTTTTTTAAATGCACAAAATAACGCAGAGTGCAAAAAAATGCATACTTTCAAACGCAACAACATTTATGCTTGTGTTTGGCTGGCGTTTGGAAACGTTTACCAATGCATCTCTATGGTAGCATTAATGCAAGCAAATGCAAGCGTTACATTGCGTTAACCCTGATGACAAATGCATCCGTCCAGACGGAAAGCCAAAATGTGATGTGGACTTGACCTCCGGTTCGAGAACATCGGATGCGTTATGCTAATGACCCTCGGCTCCGGCTTTGGTGCGAGTTTGAGCAACTGTGATCCCATCCTGTGATCGGATCACAGCTGCGCAGGACAAGGAGAAATTAATCTCCTTATCTCCTCCATTGCCGTTCTCTGAGTTTATCACAGTGCACTTGCATGTGAGTCAGTGCAGTCCGATATTTCACTTGCACCCATAGATTTTTATAGGTGCAAATGATCCGGGACTCCCATAAAATCACAGTATTCTGCAATTTTTTCCTCGTTGCGTATCAAAATGAGTAAAAACTCACAGATCTGTGCTGCCTGATTGATTAATGTTGGTTCAACTGCAATGTGAGACTATGCTACATTGCACTCGCGAGAGTTTGATGCAAGTATGGCTGTACCCTAATCTTTATTTGCTATTGAACAAGCAAGTTTTTTTTACCATCAATAAGACACCTGTAAGTTCTGAATCTCTTTTTTTTTGCTTACCATTTGTTGTTAATCTTAAACTGTATGCAACATGGATTGTTATACAGAGCTCATTAGGAAACATGGCAATATAGTGTATATGCTAGGTACATAGCGAGGCAGGAAATGATTACATCAGCTGTCCAGCTTAAAAAATATGTGCTTTTAAAAGGCAGAAAATACCATAAAATAATTGGAAAGTGATTTACTCTTACCCCATGGTTCCAGCACAAGTAGTCACCTCATGTAATCACCTTCAGGACTAGAGGTGGTGAGTTCCCACTCTTCAGTCACCTCACCATTGAGGTCTATGATTGGCTGCAGTGCTCAGGTGTCTGGAATGAGACATCTTCATGTAAAAAATACGGTTCTATTCAGGTCAACTAACTGTTCTAGCCAATTTCAGGCCTCTGATGGCAGATAACCAAATAAGAGAATGCCATTGGTTCCTATTCAAATAGAAACCAAAGGTATGACTTGTGCTGGAGAAATGTGGATTAGGGCAGTGAGTATACTTTATTGTTTTATAAAGTTCCCTGCCTTTTAAAAATGTTTCTTTCGTAATTGAGACAACTCCTTTAAGCTATGTAGGCTTTAGCACATTTATCCCAAATGCATTTTTAAAAGCTCTATAAGTAACTGCTGGTAAAATTTTTCTATGATGTAACTGCATCACTGTCTGTAAGGCCCCCTTCACATCACATTTGTAGCCTGTCCATGTAGATTCTGTTTTTTGCAGGACAACATGGACAGGAACGGATTTGTGCAAACAGATGTCAATTATTCTCCTGGATCCTGTCTTTTGAAGGATCCGTTTTCTCCATACAAATGCTTGATGACTTTCTGCAGAAATAGAAGATAGTGGTAATGTCAGTCCGGGAGAGAGAGAGAGATAGAGAGAGAGAGATCCGGAACACAAATTAGGCTGGGAGAAGCATTGCAACCGGATCTGGGAAACGATCCTGCACCAGCACCATAGACTACCATTATGTGGGATCCAGATCGCGATGGATTAGTTTCTGTCCAGTTTTGTCCTGTACGCCCAAAAACGGTGCAGTCTCCGATTCTGGGTCCCGGGAAAAAACAAGACACAAACGAATCCCGCACTGAATTCACAAAAACGGATGGCCTTATATGACCAATCCGGCACCATAGGGATACATGGGAGGCGAAACCGGATCCTTGCCTATCTGTTTAAAAATGGATAAACCCGGATCCCCAAAACCAAGGTGTGAAGCCAGCCTAAGTCCTCTATACAGCTCAAAGTTTTGATAAAATATTACAAATTCAGAATGTTTCTGTTTCGTTCTATCCACTTTAAAGAGTTAGTCTCAAGTTGTGTCTTCAGCATTACATATCTATTCAAATGTGCTCAGGAACTGCTCAGGAAAATGCTAAAGCTATGGGGTTGTTTATATTGCAGGCAGGACTGATAACAACAGCTCACCTATGCAGCAAGCTGTACATCATGAAAGTTCAAAGCTTTCATAGCAAGATATCCACAGCAGATAGAAATATGAACACAAATGTATATTTGCTTATTTTTATGCTAACAAACCAAATACATTTAATAACATGAGAATACCCCTTTATTCTGAATTACCAGTGTTATTGCAGCTTACTTAGGTTAAGGGTACTTCACACACTATATCACTAGTGATATCGCTGAAACGTCACTGGTTTTGTGACGTAACAGCGACCTCTCCAGCGATGTTGTAGTGTGTTACACTTGTCAGTGACCTGGTCCCCGCTGTGAGGTCGCTGATCGCTACAAATCGTTCAGGACCATTTTTGGTCCTTGATCTCCCACTGGTCAGCACGCATTGGTGTATTTGACACCTTAGCAATGATATCGTTAGCGACTCAGAACCTGGTCACTTAGGCGTGCTTTTGCGTTGCCTTTCCCACCCTCTCAGCTCCGATTGGTGCTCGTTGCTGCATTTTGATTGGGCGGCTTTCATTGAAAAGAAGGTAACTTAGTAGCGCTTCCGTCCTTTGTTTCAAAGCTACTTTGTTCCTGAGCATGCTGGTTTGCAGATCATAGTAGAGAGGTCTCAAGGCTGCGATATTACACTGTGTTCCAAATTATTATGCAAATGTTCTTTTTCTCTGATTTTTCTAAATGGTCGGTGCAAATGACAGTCAGTGTAATAAAAGTCATCACCTGTTAGAGTATACATCAAATTTTATTGAAGAAATCTCCCTATGATAACAGTATAATTTTCAAAAATAAAAAAAATCTAAAAGCACTGTTCCAAATTATTACACACAGTAGAGTTTGTAAACATTTGATATGTTTGAAAGAACTGAAAATGCTCATTTGTTGAATTTGCAACATTAATAGGTCACATTCACTGAAATAAAAAGCTATTTAACTCCAAAACACCCTAACAGGCCAAGTTACATGTTAACATAGGAACCCTACTTTGATATCACCTTCACAATTCTAGCATCCATTGATATTGTGAGTTTCTGGAGAGTTTCTGCTTCTATTTCTTTGCATGATGTCAGAATAGCCTCCCAGAGCTGCTGTTTTGATGTGAACTGCCTCCCACCCTGATAGATCTTTTGCTTGATTATACTCCTAAGGTTCTCTATAGGGTTGAGGTCAGGGGAAGATGGTGGCCACACCATGAGTTTATCTCCTTTTATGCCCATAGCAGCCAATGGCACAGAAGTGTTCTTTGTAGCATGGTGCTGTAGCGACCGGTGGTAAGGCCGCGGGTGTGTGTGTATGATCTTTCTCAACAGAATCCCCATACTCAGGTTTAAACGATAGTAACGTTTCTTTACTGGCAAACATGTTTATATCACAGTCAACCGAACTATATGTGCACTTGTATATATTAGAGTCTCTGGATCTTCACTTCTGCCGGGTACGCAGCAAGAAAAAAACACAACAATGAAGGTATCTTTCCCTAACTTTCCCTAAAATCACGTACCAGTTTATCACAGAAGAAGATGTCGCTCCCACGTAGCAGGCCTGGGGATCTCACGAGGACGGGTCTCAGTGCAGCGCTGAAGGGGGAAACTCCTTAGTCCTCTTCTTTGGTCTCCTTCCACAGGTAACGGAATTTTTCTTTTAATGTCACTCCCAGTCTCAGGTCACACCGAGCAGCAGCAGGAAGATCATGGCAGTACAAATGGCTCCCTTATGTTGGTCACGGCCCCTGCACATGCACTCTGGGTGCTCGGCGGGCAAGGTTTTGCAGAGCGGCCAGATACACAGCACCAAAGTCCAGTGGCCCAGGATCAGTCACAGGGGCTTCTGCGGGGTGATTTTTCCGGCAAGGTGTAGCAAAGTAGCCCTCTTTCAACAGACATCCACAGGCAGATCTTCCCTGGCTCAGCTCTGGACAGGCAGATCTTCCCTGGCTCAGCTCTGGATCTATACTGACTTCCTGCTGCTCTCTCTTCCTGAGTAAAAACATTTGCTGAAAAGGGAATTTCCCACTTCCCTGCGTTTGTTTCAGCACTTGTCCACAAGGGGCAGTATCGGACTGTGTAATGCTCACTTCAGTGTCCATTTCAATAATACAATATGAATTGCTCACCTCACTACATACCCCCCCACTTAAAGGTTGACAGTCCCTGTCAACAACCATCGGCTCCAAGGCAGTGATGGCCGTTGATATCACAGGGATTGATCTCCGGCGGAGTAGGGACCTCTGTTGGGGGAAACCGTCATCCCCCCGTTCACCTTCGCTCCCTTGTTCAGGGCTCACAATATCTCCAATAAACTCAGTCACGTTTTCTACCCGGGGAGAGTAGGATCGCCGGCGGTAGCGGCGCCGGTTGGGGGCAAATCTGCTTCCTTTAACGGGAACACCCCCAGGACCGGTGACGTCGGCGGCCTCTGTACCTCTCTCTCCCTTCACAACATCAAACTGTACCACCTCCTCATCACCAACGCTGCGGAGGCACTTACGAGGATTGTTACGCTTTATGGCAGTCTGATGTACAAACACGTCATCCTTTGTGTCATTCCTGTTGATGAAGCCATACCCATCGCGGACATTAAACCACTTCACCGTCCCCTGGACCCGAGTGGCCAGCACTTGCTTATCGGTCTGGCTCTGTCTCTTCACACCCTTTTCCCTGATCTCCCCTGCCGAGTGAGCTGCTTTGGCGGGGGCGTCTAGTTTAAAGGTGGCTGCTGCTGTGGGGCATGACTTGCTGGTTCTGGTATATCGGACCACGGGTGGAGGATGCGGACAACGGTTTGCTCTATGGCGGGGGTCGCCGCATGTCCAGCACCTTCCCATAGGCCGGCTGGGTTGCTGTCTCGCTTGTCTGTCCGCCTGTTGGTCTACCATGAGCTGCAGCTGTAGTATCTGTTTCTGCAACTCTGCTACTATCTGCTTCAATTCTTCCGTGTCACTGTTCGGAGTGCTGGCACTGGATATGGACCTGCAGGCCGTAGTATAAGTCTGGTTATAAGCTACTACCGGGAGGAGATTCTGTTGATCACACATCCTGCCGACTACACCAGATGTAGCGACCGGTGGTAAGGCTGCGGGTGTGTGTGTATGATCTTTCTCAACAGAATCCCCATACTCAGGTTTAACCGATAGTAACGTTTCTTTACTGGCAAACATGTTTATATCACAGTCAACCGAACTATATGTGCACTTGTATATATTAGAGTCTCTGGATCTTCACTTCTGCCGGGTACGCAGCAAGAAAAAAACACAACAATGAAGGTATCTTTCCCTAACTTTCCCTAAAATCACGTACCAGTTTATCACAGAAGAAGATGTCGCTCCCACGTAGCAGGCCTGGGGATCTCACGAGGACGGGTCCCAGTGCAGCGCTGAAGGGGGAAACACCTTAGTCCTCTTCTTTGGTCTCCTTCCACAGGTAACAGAATTTTTCTTTTAATGTCTCTCCCAGTCTCAGGGCACACCGAGCAGCAGCAGGAAGATCATGGCAGTACAAATGGCTCCCTTATGTCGGTCACGGCCCCTGCACATGCACTCTGGGTGCTCGGCGGGCAAGGTTTTGCAGAGCGGCCAGATACACAGCACCAAAGTCCAGTGGCCCAGGATCAGTCACAGGGGCTTCTGCGGGGTGATTTTTCCGGCAAGGTGTAGCAAAGTAGCCCTCTTTCAACAGACATCCACAGGCAGATCTTCCGTGGCTCAGCTCTGGACAGGCAGATCTTCCCTGGCTCAGCTCTGGATCTATACTGACTTCCTGCTGCTCTCTCTTCCTGAGTAAAAACATTTGCTGAAAAGGGAATTTCCCACTTCCCTGCGTTTGTTTCAGCACTTGTCCACAAGGGGCAGTATCGGACTGTGTAATGCTCACTTCAGTGTCCATTTCAATAATACAATCTGAATTGCTCACCTCACTACAGTGCATTGACATGCATGAGGATGATTTTGCTCCAAAAGGCACATTTTTGCTTTTTGTACCATGAAAGAAAGTTCTCAGTTGGAAAATATATATACGTTGCAGACATCATTTTCACACCTTCAGGAACCTTAAAGAGGCCTACCACCTGTTTCCCAATGATTTCAGCCCAAAACATGACTCCTCCACCTCCTTGCTGATGTCGCAGCCTTGTTGGGTCTTGGTGGCATCCATCAACCATCCACTACTCTATTCATCTGGAACATCAAGGGTTGCTCGGCACTCATCAGTAAACAAGACTGTTTGAGCACTGTTTAGGGGTGGCCGAATAGTAGGTTTATGCACCACAGCAAGCCTTTGAAGCATCCTACACCTTGAGGTTCGAGGGACTCCAGAGGCACCAGCAGCTTCAAATATCTGTTTCTTGGTTTGTAAGGCCTTTTTAGCAGCTGCTCTCTTAATCTGATGAACTTGCCTGGCAGAAACCTTCCTCATTCTGCCTTTATCTGCACAAACACATCTGTGCTCAGAATCAGCCACAAATCTCTTCACAATACGATGATCACGCTTAAATTTTCGTGCAATATCAAATGTTTTCATCTCTTGTCCAAGGCATTACACTATTTGTTGCTTTTCAGCAGCAAAGACATCCTTTTTCTTTCCCATGTTACTTGAAAACTGTGGCCTGCGTAATATTGTGGAACACCCAGTTTTCCTTTTATTGGGCTCACCTGCCAAACTAATTATCACAGATATCTGAGATTGATTTCAATGATCTAAAGAACCCTGAGACACAATAGCATCAATGGGTTTCATTGAAAAAAAAATAAAATAAAACCCTATGACACTTAAAACCAATTTGCATAATAATAATAATAATAATTATTATTTATTTATATAGCGCCATTAGGTTCCATGGCGCTTTACATGAGGATAAGGGAGACAAGAACAAGTACACTAAATCTAGGCGATCAGGACGTACAGGTACAGGAGGGGCAGGGACCCTGTCCACGAGGGCTCACAGTCTACGAGGGGCGGGTTGCGATACAGTAGGATGGGGAGTGTCAGGTATGGGGCAGTCGCCTGGGTCTCATGGCAGGTTGTAGGCTTGACGGAATAGGTGAGTCTTCAGGTGACACTTGAAGCTTCTCAGGGTAGGCGAGTGTCTAACGTGTTCGGGCAGGGAGTTCCAGAGTAAGGCAGATGCCCGGGAGAAGTCCTGGACTCGGTTGTGCGAAGAGGTGATGAGAGGGGAGCAGAGGAGAAGTTCTTGGGAGGAGCGGAGGTTGCGTGAGGGTAGGTATCGGGAGACCAGGTCGGAGATGTATGGTGGGGCCAGGTTGTATATGGCTTTGTAAGCCATGGTTAGTGTTTTGAATTGGGATCTCTTGGAGCGGGGAGCCAGTGAAGGGCTTGGCAGAGGGGGGAGACAGGGGAGTAGCGGGAGGACAGGTAGATTAGTCGGGCAGCGGAATTGAGGATAGACTGGAGAGGTGTGAGGGAGTTAGCCGGGAGGCCATTGAGAAGAAGGTTGCAGTAGTCAAGGCAAGAGATGATAAGAGCATGAATGAGTGTTTTAGTGGTGTCGTGGGTGAGGAAGGAGCGGATCCGCGAGATTGTTTTTGAGCTGGAGCCGGAGGGATGTGGTGGAGGCCTCGATGTGGGGCTTGAAGGATAGGGAGGAGTCAAGGATTACCCCGAGGCACTTGGCTTGGGGGACTGGGGAGAGGGCGCAGTCGTTGATGCAGATGGATAGATTGGGAGGTGGGATGGATTTTCTTGGGGGGAAGACTATGAATTCAGTTTTGTCCATGTTGAGTTTAAGAAAGAGAGCAGAGAAGAAGGATGAGATGGCGGAAAGGCATTGTGGGATTTTGGAGAGTAGGGAGGTGATGTCAGGGCCGGACAGGTAGATTTGGGTGTCGTCGGCGTAGAGGTGGTACTGGAGGCCGTGGGACTCAATGAGTTGCCCTAGGCTGAGAGTGTATATGGAGAAAAGTAGGGGTCCCAGGACCGAACCTTGGGGGACTCCGACAGAAAAGGGATAGGGTGAGGAGGAGGTGTGGGAGTGAGAGACGCTGAAGGTCTGGTCCGCTAGGTATGAGGAGATCCAGGAGAGGGCAAGGTGGGTGATGCCGAGGGATTCCAGGATCCGGAGAAGAAGGGAGTGGTCAACCGTGTCGAAGGCATCAGACAGGTCAAGGAGGAGGAGGATGGAGTAGTGGTGTTTGTTCTTGGCGGTCAGTAGGTCATTGGTGACTTTGGTCAAGGCTGTTTCGGTGGAATGGAGGGGTCGGAAGCCGGACTGTAGGCGGTCGAGGTGGGAGCACGACGAGAGGTGAGAGGACAGTTGGACAGTTTGGAGTGGACGTGCTGTTCAAGTAGCTTAGAGGCGAATGGGAGAAGAGATATGAGGCGATAGTTAGAGACAGAGATAGGGTCAAGTGAAGGTTTTTTTAGGATGGGCGTGATAAGGGCGTGTTTGAAGGCCGAGGGGAAGGCACCAGTTCTAAGTGAAAGGTTAAAGAGGTGGGTGAGGGCTGGGATGAAAATGGAGGTGTGGTTTGGAATGTGTTTCTAAATAATAATTTGGAACACAGTCTACAAAGCCAAACGGTAGGCATCATTTGCGGTATCAAATTGTGATCTTTGTAGTGTTTCCATTCTGTGATATTATCTGCAATCATAACCTTTTTCTGCATTGTTGTCATGCTTCTACACTAGCTAGCAAATAGAGGGCTTGCCTACTATCTGTGTACATACGCTTTTGCATGGGCGGATATTTTAAGTGGGTCTCTTGTGCAAACACCTATACAGCACATTTAACATATACATGTTTAATTATTTTGTTGCAACTTCTCACATCTTTACTTTGTATTTTTGCAGTTTGCACATCATGAGCGATACAGAGCGTGCTGTTGTCATTGCTGCATTGCTAGTTGAGAAATCTTAGCGACGAGATGATGCAAGGATGCTTGAGAGGTGTTCCAAACAAAAGCAGACGCATTTGGACCAGAGAGTAGCTGCAGAAGAGGTCCGAATAATCCCACATCCAACTTCTCAAGATTTCCGCAACTATCTGCAGACGTCAGAGGAATCCTTCAAGATGTTGCTGGAAATGGTTATGCCACTTATTCAGCGGAAAGATACACTGATGTGTGCTGCTGTCCTAGCAGACGAGAGACTGGTAGTCACGCTGAGATTCCTGGCCACTGGACGCTCACTGCAAGACCTGTATTTTGCGGCAGCTGTATCAAGGTCCCTGCTGAGCGATCTAATTCCATAGACATGCAGAGAGATTGTTCAAAGTGTACGTAGCTACGTGCGGTTTCTCAAAACGGAAGAGGAATGGAAAAAAACTGCCTCCGATTTTGAACGACTTTGACAGTTCCTGAACTGCGGTGGAAGGAAATATGTGCGGATCACCCAACCCCCAATTCCAGATCCTATTTCTACAACTATAAGGGCTATTTCAACATCATCCTGATGGCCCTTGTTAACGCCATCTACGAATTCATAAATGTTGATGTTGGAGGGTTTCCGATGTTGGTGTTTTAGAGCACACACGTTTTGGAGAGCGATTGCAGAACTGTGACCTGCACTTGCCTCCAAACTCTGAGACTACCTGCAACCTTAACTTTGTTTTTATTGGCGATGAAGCCTTCCCGCTTCATCCGAATCTTATCAAACCGTTCCCCAGAAAGCTCTTATGGCGGAAAGACAAACTTTTAATTACCACTTGTCAAAAGCATGGCGTGTTGTAGAAAATGCCTTCGGTATTATGGCCAATCACTTCAGTTTTCCACACGTCTATTAACATGAAGCTACAATCAATAGACTCTGTTGATTTGGCCTTTTGCGCGCTGCACAACATTCTACGCCAGCGTGATACAGTTGCATACAGTCCGTCTTGCTTCGTGGACTCTGTGGATCCGACCAATGGGGAAGTGGAGCCCGGTGAATGGCATGAAGACGCTGCTGCAATTGCAGACCTTCAAGCATTCGCACACGGCAGAAACACGGAGGATGGGAAGACGTGCCAAGAAAAGTACTGTCAATTTTTTAACGGTCCTGGTGCTGTTACTTGGCAGCAACAGATGTAATAGTTGGCTAAGCAGATGTTATAGTTGGCTACTGTCCTAGCCTCCTCTGCTGAGTTAAACCAATGGATGGCACCACTCCACAGAACCCTTCTGAACTGGTCCAGGGCCTAGCAGTCTGTGACTGAGAAACCAGCCACAACCCCCGTCTGCCGACCACAAGAACGAGATACTCTTCTTCACCTTGCTAGATCAAACCAGCACATCACCACAGGTCACCGCTGTCTTTGACCTAACATGATTTAATCTAGTTTTAGGCAACAACTCCCCTGCCGACCACATTCCTCCTATTCTGTCCACTGGCTTTAACCCCCAGTTGGCACATCACTGGTGGCCACCACTGTGCAGGTCTGATGCCTACTAGGCTGCAAACAAGAAGTCTGGGACTGCCCGCTTCTTGGTGACTACAGCTCTGACGATGCCCAGAGGGCCCACAAAGGTACACCTTGAACTCCTCATCTAACAAGTAACACTCTGGCAGCCATGACCACTGAGCATGCACTTTGGGAGTGGTTTGGAAACTCCCTGCAGTTGCAGGGGACATGTTGGTAACACAAAGCAACATGAACTGGTCTCCATGGACTGCCATATCCACCTGTCTCATTAGTGTTACTCAGTTCCTCCCAAGATAAAAAAGAGAACAATAGACATTGATACACTACTTTCATTTTCAGTATTGATTACTCTAATAAACTGTTCGTTTTATTTTACTAAAACCTTTTTTTGTCATTGATTCACTAGTAAGCAGTCTGTTGTGCGTAGACGGGTAATACCATCATTGTTTTCAATGGGGCCATACACATGTGCAGCCCTTTCTGCACGGTTCTAAATTCCTGACATTGTTTCAACCACACATATACTAATGTTCCAGAAACAGGAAGTTGAATTCACCTATACATCTCTCTCTCTTGCCTCTCTCTCTCTCTCTCTATATATATATATATATATATATAGAGAGAGAGAGAGAGATGTACATATATATATATCTCTCTCTATATATACACATACATATTCATATACTTATGTATATACACACACATATACACATAGATATTTAGATACATATATATACAGTTGTGGCCAAAATTATTGACACCCCTGCAATTCTGTCAGATAATACTCAGTTTCTTCCTGAAAATGATTGCAATCACAGGTCCTTTGATATTATTATCTTCATTTAATTTGTCTTCAATGAAAAAACACAAAAGAGAATGAAGCAAAAAGCAAAACATCGATCATTTCACACAAAACTCCAAAAATGGGCCAGACAAAATTATTGGCACCCTCAGCCTAATACTTGGTTGCACAACCTTTAGCCAAAATAACTGCGATCAACCGCTTCCGGTAACCATCAATGAGCTTCTTACAATGCTCTGCTGGAATTGTAGACTATTCTTCTTTGGCAAACTGCTCCAGGTCCCTGATATTTGAAGGGTGCCTTCTCCAAACTGCCATTTTTAGATCTCTCCACAGGTGTTCTATGGGATTCAGGTCTGGACTCATTGCTTGCCACCTTACAAGTCTCCATTGCTTTCTCTCAAACCATTTTCTAGTGCTTTTTGAAGTGTGTTATGGGTCATTGTCCTGCTGGAAGACCCATGACCTCTGAGGGAGACCCAGCTTTCTCACACTGGGCCCTACATTATGCTGCAAAATTTGTTGGTAGTCTTCAGACTTCATAATGCCATGCACATGATCAAGCAGTCCAGTGCCAGAGGCAGCAAAGCAACCCCAAAACATCAGGGAACCTCCGCCATGTTTGACTGTAGGGACCGTGTTCTTTTCTTTGAATGCCTCTTTTTTTTCTCCTGTAAACTCTATGTTGATGCCTTTGCCCAAAAAGCTCTACTTTTGTCTCATCTGACCAGAGAACATTATTCCAATATGTTTTAGGCGTTCTCAGGTAAGTTTTGGCAAAATCCAACCTGGCTATTTTATGTCTCGGGGTAAGAAGAGGGTCTTCTTGGTTATCCTACCATACAGTCCCTTTTCATTCAGACACCGACGGATAGTATGGGTTGACACTGTTGTACCCTCGGATTGCAGGGCAGCTTGAACTTGTTTGGATGTTAGTCGAGGTTCTTTATCCACCATCTGCACAATCTTGCGTTGAAATCTCTCATCAATTTTTCTTTTCCGTTTACATCTAGGGAGGTTATCCACAGTGCCATGGGCTTTAAACTTCTTGATGACACTGCGCACGGTAGACACAGGAACATTCTGGTCTTTGGAGATGGACTTGTAGCCTTGAGATTGCTCATACTTCCTCACAATTTGGTTTCTCAAGTCCTTAGACAGTTCTTTGGTCTTCTTTCTTTTCTCCATGCTCGATGTGGTACACACAAGGACACAGGACAGAGGTTGAGTCAACTTAAATCCATGTCAACTGGCTGCAAGTGTGATTTAGTTACTGCCAACACCTGTTAGGTGCCACAGGTAAGTTACGGGTGCTGTTAATTACACAAATTAGAGAAGCATCACATGATTTTTCTAACGGTGCCAATACTTTTGTCCACCCCCTTTTTTATGTTTGGTGTGGAATTATATCCAATTTGGCTTTAGGACAATTCTTTTTGTGTTTTTTCATTGAAGACAAATTAAATGAAGATAATAATACCAAAGAATTTGTGATTGCAATCATTTTCAGGAAGAAACTGAGTATTATCTGACAGAATTGCAGGGGTGTCAATACTTTAAAAAAAAATTTACTATAAAAAAAACTTACCATCAGTAGCCAGATATAAAACCAACACTGCACTTAGCAGGTTGCAGTTTTGTATCTGGCTACTGATGGTAAGTTTTTTTTTTCTGATGCTGCCTTTTATGAGTAGTTTTTAGTTATTAACCCCTTTAACCCCGGTGTAATAGACAACATTAAGTCCCCTGCCAAGAATATACCCGGGGTTAA